>JAKVIS010003454.1:0-17701 GCA_033119425.1 Bufotes viridis
AATGCCTAAAACTGGACATTTACAATATAGTTATATGATTGATGTTTAGGCAGTATTTAAAACTGCACACAATGAACTGCTGAGTACCTAGTATAAATCCATAGGCAACCCATGCAACTCTGTACCTCAAATGGATCTAGAGCTCCCCCAATCATTACTCCAAACAATGATTCTCTTCAGGTTGATGACTCTGAAGCTCTCTTCCTGTAACTGTCACAGATTGCAACAGCAGATATAACTGGTGGCAGCTGGAGGATGGAACTGAGCATGTAAGACCAACTCAGTAGGTGGACGTGCTCATTAGTATATAGATTAAACACCATAGGTCAGCATGGTGGCCCAGTGGTTGTGCTGGGGTCTTGGGTTTAAATCCAACCAAGGACAACATCTGCATGGAGTTTGTATTTTCTTCAAGTGTCTGCATGGGTTTTCTCTAGGTACTCCGGTTTTCTCCAACACTCCAATGGCATACTGATAGGGAACTTAGATTGTGAGTCCCATTCAGGACAGTGTGATGCTAGAGTCTGTAAAGCTGTGCGGAATATGTCAGTGCTATATAAGTGTGTAAAATAAATGGGGCACTATTATAATTACACAAAGAGAACATCTCACAACCTGACCATTTTAGTAACAGAAAGTACAAGTTATTACGAAATTAACGTTTTTTATGCTGAATTATATTAACATAACATTTAATGGTGGCGGCACAACTTGCTTAAGCCATGTTAAAGGGGTTCTCCGGGAACTAAGAAGAAAATACGGAAATATTACTTTATTATAAATATATTTCCAAACACCTTTCATAAGTTATAATGATTAGGATAAACAAAATGGCCGATGTCCTATTAGTACACAAAAAACCTGTCCTGATCACACAGGAGGATAAGAAAAGCTGCCTCATCCTCCTCTCTGCTCTGCTTGTCAGAGATTATTATCCTGAATACAGTTTAATATGATATTTAGCTGAATCTTTGTGGGAATGGAGTTCATGAGGAGACATGAAGTACAGAAAGGATTAGAAGGACAGATGGTGGTAATGTGGGGCTGTGGTAATGGAGACTGCAAACAAGTGCTGCTGCTCATGAACTCAATATTCCAACAGAGATTCAGCTAAAGATCTTACCAACTGTATTCAGGATCATAATCCCCGACAAGCAGATCAGAGAGATCAGATGAGGCAGTGCTTTATCTTAGTGTTGTGAAGTAACTTGTCCTGCTGTATGATGAGGACAGGTTTTCTGTGTACTAATAGGACAGCAGCGATTTTGTTTCTACTAATGATTGCTCCCCAGACAAAACGAGCCATTATACCTAATGTAAGATATTTGGGAATATATTTCTAATGAAGCAATATTTATGTATTTTAATTTTCTTAATTCCCGGAGAACCCCTTTAAGTACAGTACTACATAAACAATACTGCTGGCACTGACTCTGGATTGTTAATTAATAGGTTGATTTCCCTCCTCATTCCCCTGCACAAACCGCTGCTGTCATAAATTGAGAGGACTTTGTGACTCGCACTCACAAAGTCCTCTTCATTATGGATGCATGGTCAAAATTCCTGTCAATATATTCATGGTGGTTTGTAGCGGCACATCAGGTAAAAGAGGTATCACATAATAATTAACGATCTAGAGTCAGTGCCAGCAGAATCGTTCATGTACTACTGCGCTTAATAGGGCTTCTGGAAAAATACTTATTGTATACTATTAACAAAATCTGTAAATCTGAATTACAAATCCAATTTAAAAATTAATTTTTTTAATCATAAAAATCTAATTTTGCGATGTTGTTTTTCTAAGTCAGTTCACACAACTGTAATACATTTACATTTTATTGTCCATATAATGGCCTCAATTATAATCCCTAAATCCCCTATGCTTCTTGTGAGCCAAACCTAAATCGTCATAAGATTTGTTATTAGTTTTGTTATATTTAGGTATCACCAAGTGTTCCTTCCTTAAAAGAATAATTTCAGATGACTAATCTCAGTGAAGCAAATAAATACTACCATTATTACTAACTCCTGATAAATTACTTTCTTAAGAGAAACTTTTTTGTTTCAGTTTTAATACTATGTGTGGTATGCATGCTATTTAATCCCATATTTTACTACTTTGAAATACAATATGAACTTGAAATGTCAACTTTAAAAATAAACTAATATTGTATTTTGAGAATTACCATAAAATTGTTCTCATTTTTTTAAAATCTTTCTAACTCTAAAAACATCAGAACTGTACCAGTATCACATTTCAGAGAATACAAGTAAACAACTTAAAACAAACTTTTTCTGCAATTTTCAAAATGTTTTAGACCATACAGAAACTTTTAATTATCTCTCTCACAATAGAAGCTGCCAGTTGTTCCAGAGCACTGGCAGAGTATGTGTGTGGTCTCTAGGTGACTGTGTTGAGACCACCAACCTTATTTAACTCTGGTCCCTAAGGCGTACTCATGCCCTTTCTGACCACACAGGTGAGAACACATATTTTCTCACTTGCTCTCAAAAAAAAAAAAAAATCAAAAAGAACATAAAAGTACATATAGGTATACTTATAATTTCATATATATAAATAAATTCTGTAAAAAGTAAAATACTTTGGCTTTTTGCTATAAACATTTAGGGTCGCTACCGCCCAGGCACAAGAGATGAAGGGATAAGTGATGTTTATTACACAGTAACTTGACAAAAGTGCCGCCATGCTTCATGTGGATAAGCCTTATACATGAAGTGTCAAGCAACATAATGGGCTAATGGGGACTGTGCTGCTGAGAGTATGAACAACTTACATATGCAGGGCAAGTCATCTAAAGGGGGCGAAAATGCTAGACAGATAAGATAATACATTAAATTATTTAAAGACGATTTGTAAGAAAACAGCAGCAAAGCTAACAATCTTCAATTTATTTTTTAAGTGTGCTTTGGCAGTGAAATTTCATCTGCCTTTTCTCAATATTTAGAACATGTGCAGGCCAGATGCTTGTACGTGCTGTGGCATTATAGGACCTGAGCTAACTTAACAATAATCTGAGGACAGCGGGTGTGAACTTGAGCTGGGCCAACACCTCATCAGAACGTATGGCTAATTGATTTCAAAATTAGACTTGGTATTTCTAAACAATAATCTTAAAAGGCAGCAATAAAATACATCGGAATCCTTTGAGCTAGCCAAGCTTTCATCCAAATAGCTTATTACAAAGAACTGGCACACCTGAACTTTGGCACACACAAATAAATCCCAAAACAGCAAATGGAAACCACATTTTGGCACTTTTAAGTTTGTCAAGAGAAGTTTGTAGTTATAAAGGAACAAGAGTTAATTTTTTTTTTCTTTTAGCAGCAGGAAATAATTCATCGAATTTGTTTTATTGTGACACCTGTGACTCCTACAATAAAACTAGGTATTCTGCTCCTGGCTGCGTGTTTTCAGTTTGGCGTTACTGGAACAGAAGCCCAAGGAGTGTTGTAGATGTTCAATGCTCGCGTCTATGATATCCCTTTGAACTCTGAACTACTGATCTCTGGCATTAAGGACCAAAGGGCTTAAGATTAGACGTTTGTGTTGGCTAGAATAAATTACGGCCAACAATCTAAGAAATGTATGGAATCTAGTGGAGAAGACACAAAGTTGTTATGTGACTAGGAGCTGACAGTTGAAAGCATGTCCTATGCTCATGTTATATTGAGTGCGTGCCCTAAAATGAAACTCTAAGGAAATTCATCACATTCATTTCACTTTGCTCTCAAAATGTCTGTAAGAGTTGAAATGTCCCTGGCGATACTAGGATAAATTGAGATATTAATCTAACTTCCAATTAGTATGTATCGAGTGAAGTAAGTGTGTATGGCATCACAGCGGCAGTGAGTGCAACTGACAGAGTGCAGACGACAGGCTCCTCACACATACTTATTATTTACTCACATACACCGCATATCAGCACACTATCACCACAAAATAAATTACAGTTTGGTTATTATTTTTTATCTAGCAGCAGTGGTGCGCTATTTGTATCAGACTTCTACCTTATCATTTATTAGAATATATTCATGACATTTATGACACAATCAAAGCCTCTTCATGGACCTGCTCAAGGTCTCCTCCCCTCAAACAGCCTAAGGAATTAATAACAGAAAAATGTACGCACATCCCATTGCAATTCCTCTTCCTTCAACTTGTAACTATTCACAACTATATTGATATTTTAACTGTTTTTAATGATATTCTCTGTTACTTTTTTACTGGCTATTTATTTTTTCTGTTGGCTTTAAAATACCGTAACATAAGGACTAACCACTCTAATAACATTCACACCCAATCAGTATGAGTCCCAGGAAACATGGGTCCCGCATTTCCCAGTCCAGAATTTTTAATTAGAAATTAATGAGGGTGGTGCTAAACAGTACCAAGGACAGCACCCATTTCAAAGCCAAAAGCCCAGTTCAAGGAATGGAAATGCAGATATAGCCAGTGATACATTTACTCAAGGTGTGCCATGATGGTCACTTTAACACGATTTGATGTATCACTGTAATGTGATTTTGTTGCGCTAAGCTAATGAAGATAACATTGGCTACATCTGTATGGCACTGTACTGTATCACTTGACACAATCATCCAGTGAAGTAACTGTTAGCACAATGTTCACAATTGCCTGCATCTTTTTAACCCCTTCCTGACCCTGGCCAGGATGTTAAACATAGCACCCGCTCGTGCTTGCAACGGGCGCCGTAGCTGTCATGTCCCTGCTGTTTCCAACAGCAGACACCCATGGCTAAAGTCCGCAACCAGTGGTAATGCTGATTGTGGACTTTGAACTCTTCAGATGCTGTGGCCAAATGTGATGTACCAAAACCCAGAAGCACGCGCTTCCAGGTGTGCTCCAGCTCCCCCCTGCAGAGATCCAGGGAGCTGGATGCATTGGAGTGTATGGGAAAGCAATCTGATGACTGCTTGCTATAGTTCCCTGTGGGAAATATATAATATATATATATATATATATATATATATATATATATATATATATATATATATATATATATATATATAACAAAAAGTACTATTAAAATCTAAAATATTTTCCCCATATGGCAAACAGCGAAATGGAAAAAAAAAGGCAAAAATGCCCAATTCACCATTTTCGGTTGCTTAACCCATCACAAAATATTCTAACTGGTGGAATTACAAAGTGCAATTTGTCCCGCAAAAGACAAGCTCTCATAAGACTATGTAAACAGAAAAATAAAAAAGTTACTGAACAAACGTTTATTCAAGTAAAGCTGCCATTGAACTTCATCTTGAGGTCTGGACTCAAGTTATTCTTTCAAATCCCTCAATTATTACCCCTATTTATTGCTTCGGAGCCAAAGCCTGGGGTCCAGCAGTATCCAGGTAGGAGCACCGTGACACATAAAGAGACATTTAGGCTGCACTACAACACTCGGCATTCTTACTAAACCTGGGATGCGATAGAGGGGTCCTGGGTGGAGGCGACATGTTGAAAATTAGCATCACAAACAGGATGTACTTTTGTGCCTTCAACGCGCCCCCGCCCCCCCCCCCCCCCCTATCTGTAAAACCCACTACAAGAGACTTTAAAGCATTTACTTACTGCTGGAAAGTGTGAATGCCAGTGAGGGGGCACAGCTGATGGCACTGAGGGGGGCACAGCTAAAGGCACTGAGGGGACACAGCCGATGGCACTGAGGGGGGCACAGCTGATGGCACTGAGGGGGCACAGCTGGTGGCCCTGAGAGGGGAGATGTTGGCACTGAGGGGGCAGCTGATGACACGGGGGGGGGGCAGCTAATGGCACAGGGGCTGATGAGTTTTTATAAAGAAAAACAGTCTGTTAATTAGTTTTTTGTTATTAGGGTACTCAATTAATCACTGGATTAATTGATAGAATACTCAATTACAAAAAATAATCGATAGCTGCAGCCCTAGCTGTGGCACTGTAGCACTCATTGCAAGTAAGTGGCTGAGTTCAATGACACTCTCACTACACTGACCCTGTCCTGTCCTTTGCTAAAATGTACTTTTCTGTCCGTGAATTAATTAAATCTAACTAGCTATGGTTTTCCCTGATATTAAAGAGGTCCTGTAACCACAAAATGCTGTGCAATCTGCAGGCAGCAGGTTAAAGAGCAGGAGGAGATGAGCACATTGATACACAGTTTTACAGGAATAGATTCAGTAAAATGTGTAGCTTATACATCTATATCTCTGCTATTTCTGATTCATGGGGAGGTGGTATCAGTGTATCTATATATACACATACAGCACACAGATACTGTCAATCACTAATAACACCTCTCCTTGTACAGCTATCAATGACTGACAGCTATGTATACACACATACAGAATGATATCGATCACTGATAATAGCCCCCCCCCCCTGCCCCTGTGTACAGCTATCAGTCACTGAAAACTATCTCTGTATACACATTACACAGAAAATGCTATCAATTACTGATAACACCTTCCCTATGTAGTTATCAGTGACTGACATATATCTATGTATACACACTTACACATAGAATGCTATCAATCACTGATAACACCTCCTCATGTACAGCTACCAGTGTCTGACAGCTATCTATGTATACACAGTTACACAGAGAATGCTATCAATTACTGATAACACCTACCCGTCTACAGCTACCAGTGATTGACTGCTATCTCTGTATACACACTTACACAGAGAATGCTGTCGATCACTGATAACACCTCCCCATGTATAGCTATCAGTGAATGACAGCTATCTATGTATACACCCTTACACAGAGAAGGCTATCAATCACTGATAACACTTCCCCATGTACAGCTACCAGTAACTGACATCTATGTGTACATGCTTACACAGAGAATGCTGTCAATAAAAGAAACAAAGTAGATCCAGCTCACCTGCCTTCCAAATAGCCAGCCGTCAGGCTCCTCCTGTGCTCGGATTTTAAGGTAAGACCTTGTATATAGCAGAAACAGAAGAGAAGGATCCAGCACTTCTAATATTCGTTTTTAGCCGTAGGTTCTTTATTCCGGGGGAAACAATTATTACAGCTATTTACATCTCAAGCGGTAAAAATATGCGGTCTTTGTGTCAGTCAACGCGTTTCAAACTTTATAGTTCTTATTCATGACTCCATGCCCATGGAGTCATGATCATGAATAAGAATATTTTCCTCCGGCCAAAAATCCTGAAGACATGCCTCAAGGACGGATTCGGAATTAATGCCCATTGAAAAGCATTAATCCGTATCCGACTTTAAGCTAAACGTAGTTTCGGCGAATTGCAGTATCCGACGTTTAGCTTTTAAGAATTGTAACCATGGCAGCCAGGACGCTACTAAAGTCCCGGCTGCCATGGAAAAGCAGGGGGAGCCGGGGGAGAAGCTACTTACCTTCCGTGCGGCGGCAGGGGCGCTCCTCGATGACGTCACCGGGTCCCTGAGTCACATGGCTCACATAGCTATGCACCATATAGATCGTACGGCGCATTGCTCACATAGCATAGCTATGTGATCCATGCGACGTAGGGACCCGGTGACGTCATCGAGGAGTACCACGGCCGCCACACGGAAGGTAAGTAGCTTTTCCCCCGGCTCCCCGCTTCTTTTCCATGGCAGCAGGGACTTTAGTAGCATCCTGGCTGCCATGGTAACCTGAAAGCATATTAAAGACTGATCAGTCTTCAAATGCTTTCAGTTGTCCTGCGTTGTGACGGATCCAGCGGGCATTTCCGGCGACGGAAGTGCACGCCAGATCCTCACAACGCAGATGTGAAAGAGGCCTTAAATGTATAAATTATTTATAATGTATATATTTATTATTTATAGTTTTATTGAATCATTTCCCACAGAAATATATATCAATCTGCTCAGCTCCTCCTGCTCTATAACATGCTGCCTTCAGATCGCACTGCATTTGTGGTGACAGATCCTCAAAAAACTCTCCCTGACACTAAACTGGTTAGATTTTTTGTCTATCCCTGTCAGATGTCTTATTACATCAATGTACAAGCCCAGAATAGTGCCTTAGTATTATATTATATAGTGCCTTATATAGTGTCAATATCATCTGTCTTGATTGGGTTCATATGATCTTCTTTGTTCATCTTTCCTGCTCTACTGTGCTGCCTTCTGATCTATAAAATGGCGGATGTCCGTTTGAGTGGTTCATCTAACACAAAAGTTATGGATTCACATAGAATCTGAAGTCTTCGGAAAAATTGTAACAAATTATGAAACTATAAATGTATTTACCCCGTATGCTGAATGCCGCAATGAAAAAAAAAATCAAAATGGCCAATTTGCAGTTTTTTCATCACTTCCCTTCCCATAATAAATTGAATAAAAAGTGATGAATAAGTTATGCACATTCCAAAATCCAGTATCAATTGAAACTGCAGATTGTCAGAATCTGAAAAACTATATAAATGTGGTATCGCTGTAATCATACTGACCCTGGGACTAAAGGTAACAGGTCAGTTTTTCCACATAGGGAACGCCATAAAAACAGAACCCATTAAAATGGGACAGAATTGAATTTTTTTCTAATTTCACCCCATTTGGAATGTTTCTCTAGCTTTGCACTACATTGTATGCAAAAATAAATAATGCCATTGTGGTGCAGCTATTAAAAGTAAAAATGTTTTTTAGCTGCGGTGATTTGCAAACTGTTTCATCTGCAGTTAGTCCAGAATGTGTAGACCCAGCTCAATTCACCTTCTTAGGGCTCGTTCACACGACCGTGCCGTGTTTTGCCGTACGCAAATTGCCTTCCGCAATTTGCAGAACGGAATAGACGGCCGATTATAGAAATGCTTATTCTTGCCTGCAAAACGGACAAAAATAGGACATGACTCATAACTTTTGTGGGGCCACAGAACGGAGCAATGGATGCGGACAGCATACGGAGTGCTGTCCGCATTTTTTGCGGCCACATTGAGGTAAGCTAGTCTGCACCCGATCCGCTAAAAATGCGGCTCGGATGCGGACCAAAACCTAAGCCCTTAGGCTGAGTTCACATCAACGTTCAGCCTTTCCGTCCTATAACAGAGCAGGAGAATCGAAAGGACAGATTCAGCACATAACTGAGCCGAACGGAGCCTACAGGCCCAATAGACTATAATGGGTCCGTTAGGTTTCCTCTCAGATAAAGATTTTTGAAGCAGAGACAAAATTCGGGCATACAGGTGTTTTTAGTGTTTTTTCATATTTTATGTTGTTTGTTTAGGATATATAGTGAGAAGTTCTACTCACTTTCAGGGCAATTTTTTTAGAATTGCATTTTACTCAACTTGGGCTAAAAATCTTTTTTTCAATTGGTCTTTATTAAAAAATATTGTTTTGTCTAGCTAAGTGAATGGTACTTTCACTTTTACTTTGTCATCTGATAAACCTTATGTCTTACATGAGTGTTTTGCTCATTCATCGGGTAATCGGCGTTACACCAAATCATTGCTAATGAGCGTTATTATAAATGCTTGTTAGCGATGATCTATGCAATTCTCGGCACGGCCCTAAAATTGCTAAAAGGTCATAAACACTTATTTAAGCCACATTATTATTGTGTTTTAATGAACATTTATAAGGTCAGAGAAGAGAGATAAGGGGCTGTCAGCTGAAGTGCCTGACACGGTGAAAATTCAGAGCCTGCTACTAGAGAAACTCAAGGACCACAGAGAAAGGGGCTCTACATTTTAAATAAAAACTTAAAATGAGTACAATGCAATAATAAAATATTGCCCCCAAATGTGTACATAACCTTTAAATGGCCGAATGTGTATACTTTACTATGAAGGGTTTGTCAATATATAAAATATCTAAAAACCTTACAAACATTCTGAATTGCAAATACTACCATTTTCAGTAAAAAGCCCCTCATTAGTGAAGAGCAGAGGGTAATGGCTGGTTTTTGCCATCCATTATATTGGGGGGCCGGGAATAATGCAAAAGCATAGCACACTACGCTTTTCTATCCTGCAGAGTCCAGTAAAAAAAAAAAGTAAATGTTAATGTATATATATGCTTTTTTTTTACAATAGAACTCTATAGTGAACTGATGCCACTGTATGACATCCATCAGAGGAATCTGCTAATGTATACATTTTTACTAACGTTAAACGGATGGCAAAACTGTGATGTGAACTGGGCTCTAACTAAGTGAGAGGTGTTTAGACACCCTCCATAAGGAGAAATAGTATCCCCTGAATCCTGGCCTAGGCCTCTCATCTACTTAGGCCAGTATTCTCTGTTCTGCAGTGATAAGGGGCAATCATCCCAAAACAGCTGCCTGCGGATGAGGTGCTGGCTTAATTAATATCAGAGTAATAACTCATGGCCTGTTTAAAAGGTTGAACATTGACTATAGGATAGCTGCTTTATATCTGGTGGCATTAGAGGCAGAGCTTGGTAAGAGCTCATTTGCATCCCTTTCTTCCCAGAATTCAAGGGGAGCATTGCCTGACCTATAAGACTCCTCACGCCGTTTAGGGAAATATAGTGACCTCCAAATACTAAAGTGCACTGTGAATAGTAGGAAGCTATTTGACCGTACCAGGCAATGGAGGACTGCATAGTCATCTGGAAAATAATCCATAGATTCATGCAATATACTGTATTGTAAATTGTAGATCCCTCAGGATACGTCATCAGTATTAGATCAGTGGTGATCTGACTCCAGACACACCTGTCGATCAGCTATTTTAAGGGCAGCAGGTCATGTGCAAGTACAGCATCCTCTTCGATTACTGCCTATACATAGTAGTGGCAGGGCAGCGTAATTACCGCTTTCTCTATGATTCTAGTGAGTGGGACAAAAGGCTGTAATACATCCACTGCCAATACAATGTAGACAGCATGCAGGGAAACTTTGAAGAAGATGCAGCCCTTGCACGAGTACCAGGACACCTTCAGACAACTCATCGGCATGGGGGAGGGCATTTTCTCAGACCCCTATGATCTGATATTAATGACCCAATAGGTCATCAATATCATGAAATCAGAATACCTATTTAACACAAAAGTAAATGCATATTACACTATTAGACTACACAAGTTGCTGCCTATATGTAATAATATAATATATATCTAGCAACATTTTGTTACAGTATGTCTAATAAAAACATAGCTTACATTTTAGTAATGGCTACCTTAGTGGTGGGTGCATAGCAACTATTTAGGTCTGGCCAATTAGGACACAGCTGTGATCTGTGTTTAGAATGTACAGTGTCACCAGAGGCTTTGACTACTTTTCAGTCCTACCCCTGCTCATGTAGAGTTCTTATCTCTTATCTCTGGACCTCATAGACACTAATTATAGCTTAATTTTTATGAAACTGAGAAGAATTTGGCTGAAATAAGTGTTTATGAGATCAGGAGATCAGAGATAAGAGCTGTACAGGAGCTGTCAGATGATGGGATTCAAATAACACAGTCACAGCTTGTAAACAGACTGACTGTTTTAACACTGGTGTATATATATTTTTTTAATAAAGACCAATTGCAATAAAATTATTTTAGCCCAAATTGAGTAAAATGACCCCATAGCTTTTAAGATGCAAGATAAAGCCCATTAACCTGCTTTCTTGACAGGTTACAAGTAGGGATGAGTGAATCGACTTGAAACATCCGAAGTCGATTTGCACAAAACTTTGTTCTAATACTGTATGGAGCAGGAGCTCCGTACAGTGTTAGAATGCATTGGCTCCGATGAGACGAAGTTATTGATTTGCCAAGTCTCGTGAGACTACGCGCAATAACTTCATAAATTAATTTGTACTGTAAAAAACCATTTCCCGAACTCGGGTTCAGTTCCAAGGTACAAATCGATTCGCTCATCCCTAGTTACAAGCTAAAAAAAAACTAAACTACCAATAAAAACAAATATACTGTTATGGCAAATACACATCAATAAGAGGAGACCCTGGATATTCAACTTAAGAAATAAAAAAATTAAAAAACAAAACACAAATGCTCTTAAATAAAATAAATGCTCATCTTTTCAATCTCTTCCAACCCAACTCCAATGTTCAAGCTATGGATCCTGTGAGCAGATGACCACTGCAGCCAATCAGTGGCCTCAGCAGTCATGTGCTCTACTGCTGCCATCATTGCTCAGTGATGGAAGCCATTGTCAGTAGTTTGACATGTGATCAGTGAGACCTCTGGTTGGTTGTAGTGGTCAGGTGTTAGCTGCTTGCAAACAAAGACTGGGTGGACTGCTGGAGTCTCTAAACTGGATCGGAGATGGATTAAGGCAGAGATGCTCAACCTGCGGCCCTCCAGCTGTTGTAAAACTACAACTCCCACCATGCCTTTCTGTAGGCTGATAGCTGTAGGCTGTCCGGGAATGATGGGAGTTGTAGTTTTGCAACAGCTGGAGGGCCGCAGGTTGAGCATGCCTGGATTAAGGTGACTAAAGTTTTTACAGCATCTTTATTCCTTTTTTTTCACAAACCAGATAAAACATGTATAAATATATCAATAATATAATTTGTGTATTTACAGCAGATATATACACTGCTTTAAACGTGCTAACTTTTTTCATCTCAGCATGAAGAAACATGAGATGGGGAGCATGTACATTCTTCCATCCCATAATATTTCAAGTGAGATGGGAACAAGGGAGAGAGTGACTGACCCGCTGGATACTCGACTAATTTCACTTGTCGTGCTAGTAAAGTGTATGGAGACTAAAATAGACATTCTAGCAAGATAAAGAATGGCACAAGTGTCTTTATGTTTCTCAGGGACTGAACAGTCCCACACCTTTTGTTTGTAATTCCATCATTACAAAAATAACATATATTTTGTTCCTTATAAAATACATTGAGTTGTGATAACAGTGTGGGTCAAGTGGCTTCAAGTGAAATATACGGTACATCTGCATGAAGATGTACCTCCAGGAATGTGATCATGTGGATTACTTTAACTTTTCAATTCCTCATATACTGTATACTGTACAGATCTATCAGAGTTTTGGTTGTAACAGGGGTTATTCCATGATTAATGTAAAAAAAATTATGAAAAACATATATCAAATAGTTCTTGAAAGTTTCTTTCTAACAGAGCCAGAATCAAAGCTGTACCTCACATGAATCCAGAGATTGCCCCATCCAGTTGCTCTGCTAGATTCTCTTCGGGCTGGCAGCTCAGGGGGAGTGTCCTGTCTCAGGAGGCATGTCCTTTCTGATGTAGCTCAGGGGATGGATCCTTTCTCAGGGGATATGTCCTTTCTGCTGCAGCTGTCTCCCAGCTGTCTCCCTGTAACTGTAACACTAGATACAGCTGGAGACAGTTGAAGGATGGAACTAAGCATGTGCAACCACCTTAGTGAAGTGGACAGAGAATTAAGGAAAAGCAAGTGGTGGTATACAGATGAATTTTTTTTAATACAAGGAATACTAAATTTTCAATTAACATGCAATAAAAAAAAGTATTCAATTTCTTTTTTTTTTTTTTTCTTTTCCCGGGCATGCTTGAGGGGGTGGTTGGGGGGGGGGGCAATATTTGTTAATTTTTCTTGTTATTACGATACTGTATTTGATATAAAGAAAAAGTAAATAAAGATTTTTAAAGAAAAAAGTATTCAAATCCTATTGCTGCTTTGAAAAAATGTAGAATATTTTTCGTGGGACAACACCTTTAAGTAAAGATGTTTAAAAAGGTATCCTGATGTAAACATGCATGCTGTATAAACCTAGTGACTAGAGATGAGTGAAGTCTGAAAAATTTGACTCGTTCTCAATTAATTTGTCACAAACCTTGATAAATCAAGCATAACCACGCCACTCTGCCTAATCATATGCATCCCACTTGGTGGCCCAAACCAGTGTGAAGGCTTTGAACTTAAACTGAAGGCAGAGTGTATCGCCATGTGCATTAGGTTCTAGTGCTCATTCATAGTTAATCCGTGCTGTAGGTACTGTGCTGTCTGTATTACAGGCAGTTGTAATTAATTGCCATCTACATTGCTGTGCAGGGAACCAAGATTCATAGCTAATCCCTTCTGTTAGCTGTCAAATTACTGTGCATCAGTATTACAGGTAAATAAAAGCATCAGGTCTAATTTATTGCCATGGACTTAACTGTGCAGTGCCCCAAGATTCAAGTAGTGGCCCCAGATTGGAGACAGTGGCAGCAGCAGTAGCGGCAGTAGTGGCCCCATGATAGACTGGGGACAGTGACAGCAGCAGTGGCTGCAGTAGTGGCTCCATGACAGAGTGTGGGCAGTGACAGCAGTAGTAGCTTCAGGGCAGTAGTGGCCCCATGAGAGAGTTGGCACAGTGGTGGCAGCAGCAGCGACAGTAGTGGCCCCATGACAGAGTGAAGTTAAGGAGAAAAAATGGCAGTACTGACGGGGTGCTAAGATATAACCACACCTTATTTCAGTATAAAACTAGAAACACAGACAAAGTGATTGGGTCTTAATTTAGCTAAGCGTTTCACTGACGCTCAGCCTGAAGAAGTCGACGGACCCTAACCAGCGACAGCCCCTCTTTGGTCAACATATTATATGACAACTAGTTTTCAGGCTCCTGTTCTTTATTGCAAATTATCCAGCAGCCATGCTTAATCCATCTGGTTTTAACTCTAATACATTTTGAAAGTGAAAGCGATGCCGTTCATAGTATGGGGAGGGATTCCAGACCTTATGGAGGGATCAACATGGGTTAAAATTATGTTACAAAATTCTGTTACAACTTTTTTTTAAATCAAATTCTATATCACTATACTAGTGACATAGGATTTGATAAAAAAAAAAATTGTAGCTGTCATAGTGAAGCAGAATACAATTTTTCCTAACCGAACATATTAGCTGTGACAAATTCTGTTCTATTAGGTGAATAAATTGTGGTTCATGCTGATAAAGAACCATAATCCTCTATGCTAACTGCTTGTATGACCCCATTTGGACCGTGTCCAACTTCCTGGAGGGCTAACTGTTCTGTGATGCCCTTACATGTGCGGGGATGCATGCGCTACATGGGGGATCACAGTGTGTCTACCCTTTGCCAACAAGTACAGGTCAACATCATAGGGGATTGTAATACTCGAGCAGACTAATTTATTTGGTGAAAAACTAATGTATTTGATAAAAGACTACCTTTTTTTACTGCAAAAAGAATATTTTTTTCCTATAAAAGATGACAATGAACTTGTGGGCAACTCTGTTGTGCGAAGAATAAATGTATTTGCACGGTGGCACTGCACATTGACCTGCAATTGTAAAACATGTGACGTAGCAGTCATCGTGATGCAGAATACAATTTTCTCTAACAGGATGTATTAGGTATACCTTTCTTTGCACTACACAGTGATGTAGAATTTTAAAAGTTTTACATAGCATAGTGACACAGATAAAATTTCCGTTAACAAAATAATTTTTTTTTCATAGAATAATTTTTGCACTACAAATATAAATAGTGCCCGTAGCAGTTACTCTATTGAGGCCCTGTCAATGGAATGAGTACTCTTCACACCATGCAGCAATGATCTACAGTCGTGGCCACAAGTTTTGAGAATTACATAAATATTGATAATTGTAAAAGTTGCTGCTTAAGTTTTTATAATAGCAATTTGCATATACTCCAGAATGTTATCAAGAGTGATCAGATGAATTGCATAGTCCTTCTTTGCCATGAAAATTAACTTAATCCCAAAAAAAATTTCCACTGCATTTCATTGCTGTTTTTAAAGGAAATGCTGAGATCATTTCAGTAATCGTCTTGTTAACTCAGGTGAGAATGTTGACGAGCACAAGGCTGGAGATCATTATGTCAGGCTGATTGGGTTAAAATAGCAGACTTGACATGTTAAAAGGAGGGTGATGCTTGAAATCATTGTTCTTCCATTGTTAACCATGGTGACCTGCAAAGAAACGTGTGCAGCCATCATTGCGTTGCATAAAAATGGCTTCACAGGCAAGGATATTGTGGCTACTAAGATTGCACCTCAATCAACAATTTATAGGATCATCAAGAACTTCAAGGAAAGAGGTTCAATTCTTGTTAAGAAGGCTTCAGGGCGTCCAAGAAAGTCCAGCAAGTGCCAGGATCATCTCCTAAAGAGGATTCAGCTGCAGGATCGGAGTGCCACCAGTGCAGAGCTTGCTCAGGAAGCAGGCAGGTGTGACCGCATCTGCACGCACAGTGAGACGAAGACTTTTGGAACATGGCCTGGTGTCAAGAAGGGCAGCAAAGAAGCCACTTCTCTCCAAAAAATACATCAGGGCCAGATTGATCTTCTGCAGAAAGTATGTTGAATGGACTGCTGAGGACTGGGTTAAAGTCATATTCTCCAATGAAGCCTCTTTCCGATTGTTTGGGACATCAGGAAAAAGTCTTGACCGGAGAAGAAAAGGTGAGCGCTACCATCAGTACTGTGTCATGCCAACAGTAAAGCATCCTGAGACCATTCATGTGTGGGGTTGCTTCTCATCCAAGGGAGTGGGCTCACTCACAATTTTGCCCAAAAACACAGCCATGAATAAAGAATGGTACCAAAACACCCTCCAACAGCAACTTTTTCCAACAATCCAACAACAGTTTGGTGAAGAACAATGCATTTTCCAGCACGATGGAGCACCGTGCCATAAGGCAAAAGTAATAACTAAGTGGCTCAGGGACCAAAACGTTGACATTTTGGGTCAATGGCCTGGAAACTCCCCAGATCTTAATCCCATTGAGAACTTGTGGTCAATCCTTAAGAGGCGGGTGGACAAACAAACACCCACTAATTCTGACAAACTCCAGGAAGTGATTATGAAAGAATGGGTTGCTATCAGTCAGGAATTGGCCCAGAAGTTGATTGAGAGCATGCCCAGTCGAATTGCAGAGGTCCTGAAAAAGAAGGGACAACACTGCAAATACTGACTCTTTGCATAAATGTCATGTAATTGTCGATAAAAGCCTTTGAAACGTATGAAGTGCGTGTAGTTATATTTCACTACATCACAGAAACAACTGAAACAAAGATCTAAAAGCAGTTTAGCAGCAAACTTTGTGAAAACGAATATTTGTGTCATTCTCAAAACTTTTGGCCCTGACTGTACTCAAGGGCAACTGCTGTGCAACGAATCAATTTATTGTAACACTAACCGTTAACAGAATGTACACAGAATATCAATGTACACAACCAAAACAGTAAAATGACACAGGTGAATCGCCCCAGTTTGTGAATCAGGGCCTAATAGGATTGCTTATCTATTAATCAATGTGGACATGCCACAAAGAGTAGAATGAAACAGGTATATCACTTCAAATTTGTGAATCAGGGACTCATAGAATTGTTTTTCTATTAATCAATGTGGACACCCCAATGTGGACACTGTTCAATTAGATTACTCTGTGCCCTATACCGCAATTAATTCAACCTGCACTGTCCCTTAAGTATCACTACAGCTTCGTATGATTGTCCCTGCACTGTCCCTTTCCTTCAATTCAGTTTTCTGAATTTGTCAGTAAAACTATCCCTAGCGCAACAGCGCTTCCATATCTCTCCCTATGTGCAGGTGACACAGAAATGGCAGCAACCAAGCAGGATTAGGCTTTTAAAGGGCTGTGACATCACAGGTGGTGGATAGCTCTAGATTGGCTGACTGAACAGTATTTTTGGGTGATCTCACGGCCCTGGGCTTATCTCCCCTACACTTACATTCACTTTGTAACATGTGCAGCCTCCATTTTAGGAAATAT
>JAKVIS010003455.1:0-17292 GCA_033119425.1 Bufotes viridis
ACATAAACTGTGATGACTTATTCCAGCCACTAGATGTCGCTGTTGCTCTGAGTAAGAAGAATCGTTAATTTCTAACGATAATTTGTTTTCCCTTAGTCCTAACAGCAGCACAGATGGGGTTAACCACCCCCCGTGGACTGGCAGGACCAGCGGAATGTTTAATGAGCCCAAGACTTATAACTCAATTTAACAATTAAGTATCTCCATAAAAGGAGGAAGTCAACCCCCAGCCCACTGTGTTTATAGTAAGAAAAAAACTAGACTTACTAGGGTGGGAAATTTGTGTGCTGCTGTTAGGACTAAGGGAAAACAAATTATCGTTAGAAATTAACGATTCCCTTACGTCCTACCAGCAGCACAGATGGGGAGATAGCAAAAGAAACCCCTAGGGAGGGCCTTCCTTCCTGGCAGAACTAGGAATAGTCTGCCCAAAGGCCAAAAACTCAGCTAGACTGGCATCTAGTCTATAATGGGAGATGAATGTCGATTCAGAGCTCCAGAAGGCAGCTTTGCAAATCATGTTGAGAGGCAGAAGACTCCTCTCGACAAAAGAAGTAGCCACAACTCTAGTAGAGTGGGCCTTCACGAATCCCGGAGGGTCCAGAGATTGTGGAAACAAAGGATTCCTTAATAGCCTCCTCAATCCACCGACTGATGGAAGGTTTGGATGCCTTATAGCCTTTAAACTTACCGGCAACAGGATTAGCAGAATCTCATCTTTCCTGAACTCCTTGATCTATCCACATAGATCCGGAGACATCTCGAGACGTCCAGAGGATGTCTAGCAGGTTCCTAGGAGGAGGTGGTAGATGTCGACAGAACCGGGAGGAATATCACCTGGTTGATGTTCTGGAAGGAAGGAACTTTAGGCCTACAATACGGGAGGAATCTAAGAAGGTCCCGGTCATGTAAGAAAATGGTACAGGGCTCATGTGCTGAGAGAGCTTGAAGCTCAGAGACCCTCTTGGCCAAAGTCACTGCAAGGAGAAACACAAACTTCCAAGTGACGAACTTGATGTCCACCTCCTCTAACGGTTCAAAGGGGGGAGATGCTAACCCCCTGAGAACTACTGAAAAACCCATTGAAAAAAAGGGGTCTCAGTATTGTAGGCTTTAATCTTTCAGCTCCTTTAGGGAACCGTTTGATTAGCGGGTCCTGAGAAAAAAGCCTGTTAAGGCAAGCTGAGATGGCTGAAACTTGAACCTTCAGAGTAGAAGGGCAAGGCCTCTATCAAGGCCGTCTTGCAGGAACTGAAGGATAGCGGAGAGGGGCGGATCTGCAGACGCCACCTCAGTTGAGGTACAACAGGATGAGAATATCCTCATAATACAAGAGTAGGCTCTCTTGGTAGAGTCCGCTCTAGAATGAGACAGCGTTCTCAGGACCAACTCTGAAAGCCCTTCTATTCTGGGAAGGGACTGATCAACCTCCAGGATGTCAGGTTGAATCTGTGCAGATCTAAGCAGAGGTGAGTATCCCACGACACCAGGGTCTGCTGTGGGGGGAGCCTCCAATATTGTCCTCGACTCAACTGGGTGAGCTAGGTAAACCAGGATCTCTTCGGCCAAAACAGTATGATGGCTATCACCGAGGCCTGATCCTGACGGATTTTCATCAATACCCTCAGTATCATGGAAAAGGGAGGGAAGATGTAAGCCAGCCTGAACTTCCAGGATATTGACAGAGCGTCCAACGGCAGGGGGTTGTCCTCCCTGTAAAGGGAGCAGAACCTCTCCACCTTGGCATTGAACCTTGTTGCCATGAGATCCACCTCTGGCATACCCACTTGAAGACTATCTGCTTGAATATCTCCGGATGTAAAGACCACTCCACCGACGGAAGACCGTGGCTCAGCCGCTATCATATTGAGGGAGCCTTGGATGTGGATCGCAGATAAGTGGGAAAGGTACAACTCTGCCTAATCCAGAATCACCCCGATCTCTGACAGGAGGGGAAGTGATCTCGTGCATCCCTGCTGGTTGATGTAAAGTACCGCAGTCACATTGTCTGACTGGACTTTCACCGCTTTGCCCCGGATCTGAGGGGCTAAGTGAAGGAGGGCTAGCCGGATAGCTTGAATCTCGCGGAGATTGGATGAAAGAAGCCACTCCTGAGGAAACCAGGTCCCGTGAACTGGAGAGTCGTCTAGGTGAGCGTCCCAGCCTACTTAGGAGTCAGGACGCATCCGTAGTCAATATGACCCAGATTGGCTGGGTCATAGACTTCCCGTCTAAAGGATGGCACCACCATCTGAGGGAATACCGAGTTTGCCAAGTCAGGGAGCACAGGGAGTTTAGCCCGGCAGGGCTGCCATTCCATTAAGAGAGTACCTCCGACTGTAGAGGGCGGAGGTGCCATAGAGCCCAAGGGACTGCTTCCGCAGACGCTGACATGAGCCCCAACATCTTCATGAGAGTCCAGATTGGAACTCGCCGGGGAAAGGAACTTGCCGTGTTCTGAACCCGGAATCTTCTTTCTGGAGTCAACTGGAGCGACATCCCAGTGGAGTCGATTATGAAGCCTAGATATCTTACTGAAGGCGACGGGCTCACGTTCGACTTCTACCAGCTGATGATCCAACCTAGGTGGATCAGAAAGGAGATTGTTACCTGAAGAAGTTGGGTTAGGACCGCTAGAGCAGAGGCTTTCAAAGCCAGTCGTCCAGATAAGGAATGATGGTCAGTCCTTGAAGCCTCAAAGCCACCACCACAGAACCACCACCTTGGTAAAAGTGTGAGGGACAGAAGAAATGCCAAAGGTAAGGGCAACAAACAGAAGATGCCTGACGACACCGGACACCTGGACCGTGATCCTGATATACTTCCTGGAACCAGGATGGATCGGGATGTGCAGATATGCATTCTTGAGGTCCAGGGTTGCCATCACGTCTCCAGGATTGACGACGTGAACTACTGACCTGATGGTTTCTACACGAAACTTCACCTTCCTTACAAATCGATTGAAATATCTCAGATCGATAATCATCCGGAGATCTCCTGAAGCCTTGGGAACCAGAAAAACTGGTGAATAGATCCCTAGGCCCCGTTCTCCTGCCGGAACCTCCTCCAGAGCCCTTTGCAAATGTAGTCCTGAATGTAGGCCTCTAGGATCGCCTCCTTGGCAGCTTGTAGAAGGTTGATCTTGACAAACCTGTCCAGAGGAATAGAGGTGAGGTTGACTAAATAACCGTTGTAAATGATATTCAGGACCCAGGGATCCGAGATCTCTTGGATCCATTCTTCTCAGAAGTGGGAGAGACGACCCCCAACGGGTACATGAAGCTTAGGAATAGGGAAGCTTATTGGCAGGACAGCAGGAGTAACGGGAATTAACCAAGAGCCTCGAAGAGGCCCGTAGTCAGGAGGTGGATTTTCCATCTTTGGCTCTTCCACGAGAGAACCTCAAACCCTTTCGCTGTGCTCTCCAGTCACTACAAGAGCTTGTTTGCTGGCCAGACCTGCCACCGCGGTCTTGTCTTCCCTGCCCTCGAAAAGACTGCTGGGGAAGGCTCTTCACCTTCTATTCTGAAAGGCCCTCCATCATCTTATCTAGCTCCGAACCGAACAAACGGTTGGGCTCGAATGGAAGGCCATATAAGCTGTATTTTGAGGAATTGTCAGCGACCCAAGGCTTAAGCCAAAATGGAATATGGGCCGCCGATCCCAGGGCCATGCTAAATATAGCACCCCGAAACAGCTGTCTGTGGATGGATACCTAGCTTAGGTTTTCCCTGTTACATCCTTAAAGCTTGTAAAAAAGCGGGATCTTGACATAGGGGCCACTTAATATGGTGGATTTGGTGATCTCTGTAATGGAGACACCCCTTCGCTTGGTTTTCCTTTCTTTGAGGGATATCTGGCTTTCATTGTGTTGTAGACCCATAACTGGGGCTCCACATTTATTTTGCATATTCCTGTTTCCCAGGGAACTTTGCACTTCGGATTGCTGTGTTGAGACTCTTAAGTGAGGCTCCGCGGTGTTTTTTGTAGCTGGTCTCCCTGAGATCAGCTATTGTTGTGTTTGAGTGGTCTCCGAGGCATTGCTCCCGGTTAGCCAGAATCCTACTCCACACTGATGAGGGGCAACACCCCGAAACAGCTGTCTGTGGATGGATACCTAGCTTAGGTTTTCCCTGTCACATCCTTAAAGCTTGTAAAAAAGCGGGATCTTGACATAGGGGCCACTTAATATGGTGGATTTGGTGATCTCTGTAATGGAGACACCCCTTCGCTTGGTTTTCCTTCCTTTGAGGGATATCTGGCTTTCATTGTGTTGTAGACCCATAACTGGGGCTCCACATTTATTTTGCATAATTATGCTAAATATAGGCTCCTGAAGTTATTTGATAGTATTGTTACAGGGTGCCAAAGGCGCACCTGGTCTCCCATGAGCCACAGACCTGCTGCTTAGCTTCAAGAGCAAGGATCTGTGTTTGGCCTCGTTCCTAGGACTTGCTTTGCTAGCGGGGAAGCTCCCTCGCTAGCTTCAACTGGAGCTGTGCGGTATCGCACAAGAAGTCCATAGCCAGGTTGATGGTCTTGAAAGCAGCCAGTATGTCATCCTGGAAAAAATCGTTAATTTCTAACGATAATTTGTTTTCCCTTAGTCCTAACAGCAGCACAGATGGGGTTAATTCCCCCCGTGAGCTGGTAGGACCGGCGGAATTTTAATGAGCCCAATTAAGAAAGAACTCCCTTTAAAAGAAGGGGACCACCCACCAGCCCACCATGTTTGTGACAAGAGTTGCTCACTTAGTGTGGGAAATTTGTGTGCTGCTGTTAGGACTAAGGGAAAACAAATTATCGTTAGAAATTAACAATTCCCTTACGTCCTACCAGCAGCACAGATGGGGAGATAGCAAGAGGAACCCCTAGGGAGGGCCCTCCTTCCTGGCAGAAAGTATCGTCTGCCCGAAGGCCGAGAACTCAGAGATTCTCGCATCCACCCGATAGTACGAGATAAAAGTGGATTCTGAGCTCCAGGAGGCTGCCTTAAAGATCAACTCCAAAGGCAGACAGCTCCTTTCCGCAAAGGAAGTTGCCACAGCCCGTGTAGAATGGGCCTTGACAAAGTCCGGAGGATCTAATGACAGGGAAATAAATGATTCCCTAATAGCCTCCCTGATCCAGCGACTAATTGTTGGTTTAGACGCTTTACGGCCTTTAGACTTACCGGCAAACAGGATAAAGAGATTCTCATCTATCCTGAACTCCTTGGTTCTATCCACATAGACCTGGAGGCATCTCGAAATGTCCAGGGGGTGCCTAACTGGAGCAGGAGAAGAGGAGGAGGAAGATAGAAAAACAGGTAAAGAGATTACCTGATTGATGTTCTGAAAAGAAGGGACTTTGGGCCTGAAGTAAGGCAAAAATCTTAGGAGAACACGGTCCTGGAAAAAGGTCGTATATGGGTGCAAGGCCGAAAAGGCCTGCAACTCGGACACCCTCTTGGCAGATGTCACAGCCAGTAGAAAAACTGTCTTCAAAGTAAGACATTTGAAATCCACCTCCTCCAAGGGCTCAAAGGGGTGAGATGACAACCCCTTGAGAGCTGCTGACAAATCCCATTGAGGGATGGGTTTCAGCACTGTAGGCTTTAGTCTTTCAGCTCCTTTCAGGAAGCGTTTAATGAGCAGGTCTCGAGAAAATGGCTTGTCTAGGCATGCCGACAGTGCCGCTATCTGGACTCTCAAGGTAGATGGAGCAAGGCCTTTGTCCAACCCATCTTGTAGAAATTGCAGCAGCGCAGATTGGGGTGGATCTGCGTACGCCACCGCTTTTGAGTCACACCATGTCGAGAAGATCTTCATAATTCGGGCATAAGCTTTATTCGTGGACTCCGCTCTGGAATGAGACAGAGTTCTCAGGACCGACTCTGAAAGCCCTTCTACTCTGGAAAGGGGCTGATCAACCTCCAGGCTGTCAGGTTGAATCTGCGCAGATCTGGGCAGAGATGAGTGTCCCACGACACCAGGGTCTGCTCTGGGGGGAGTCTTCAGTATTGTCCCTGACTCATCTGCATGAGTTGGGTAAACCAGGATCTCTTCAGCCAAAACGGTATGATGGCAATCACTGAGGCCTGATCCTGACGGATTTTCATCAATACCCTCAGTATCATGGAAAAAGGAGGGAAGATGTATGCCAGCCTGAACCTCCACGGTATTGACAGAGCATCTATCGCCAGGGGGTTGTCCTCCCGATACTGGGAGCAGAACCTGTGGACCTTGGCGTTGAACCTCGTTGCCATGAGATCTACCTCTGGCGGACCCCATCTGGTAACGATCTGTCTGAAGATCTCCGGATCCAAGGCCCATTCCAATGTTGGAAGGCCCCTGCTCAGGCGGTCCGCTATTATATTGTGGAACTCCCGAATGTGGATGGCAGACAGATGGGAAAGGTTCGCTTCTGCCCACCGCAGAATTACCCCTATCTCTGACAGAAGGGGCAGAGATCTTGTGCCTCCCTGCTTGTTCAGGTACATTACTGCAGTCATATTGTCTGATTGTACTTTCACTGCTTTCCCTCTGATCTGAGGGGCGAAGTGAAGGAGGGTAAGCCGGATAGCTCGAATCTCGCGGAGATTGGAGGAAAGAAGCCTCTCCTGAGGAGACCAGGTCCCACGGACCGGAGTACCTTGAAAATGCGCGCCCCAGCCTACTAGGGACGCGTCCGTGGTCAATATGACCCATTCTGGATGGGTCATAGACTTGCCTCCCTCTAGATGGAACCACCATCTTAGTGAGGTCCGAGTTTGACAAGACAGGGAGCAAAGGGAATCTAGGCCTGACTGGTTGCCATCCCATTTTGCTAGGACCTCCGACTGTAATGGGCGGAGGTGCCACAAAGCCCAAGGAACCGCGTCCGCGGCTGCTGACATGAGCCCCAACATCCTCATGAGAGTCCGAATAGAGACTCGTCGTGGAACAAACAGGAACTTTGCCAAGTCCTGGATCCGAGCCGTCCTTTCCGGAGTCAAACGGAGGGACATCTCCATGGAGTCGACTATGAAGCCCAGAAAGATGATAGAGGTTGATGGGCTCAAGTTGGACTTCTGCCAGTTGACTATCCAGCCAAGCCGGGTCAGGAAGGACGGCTACATGAAGATGGTGGGAAAGAACAGGAACCGAAGAGGCTAAAAAAAGCCAATCGTCCAGATAGGGTATTATGGTCAGTCCCTGAAGTCTCAAAGCTGCCACCACCGCGACCACCACCTTGGTGAAGGTAATGGGAGCTGAGGAGATTCCAAATGGGAGGGCGGCAAACTGAAGGTGCCGCACCGTACCTGAAATCCGAACCGCGATTCTGAGATACCTGCGAGAAGCAGGATGAATCGGGATGTGTAGGTAGGCGTCCTTGAGATCCAAGGTCGCCATAACATTGCCGGGCCTGAGGATATGGGATACTGACCTTATGGTTTCCATGCGAAACCTTACTTTTTTTTACATACCGGTTGAAGAATCTCAGATCGATGATTATCCGGAGATCTCCTGATTTTTTGGGCACCAGAAAGACTGGTGAGTAAATCCCTAGCCCTCGCTCCCCTGCCGGAACCTCCTCTAAAGCCCCCTTGGAGATATACTCCTGGATATATGTCTCCAACAGAAGTTGCCTGTCCGGCTGAAGCTGCTGATTGATCAGGAACCTTTCTGGGGGGAGGAAAGATCTATGAGATACCCGTGGGAGATTATATTAAGCACCCACGGGTCTGGCACTTCCTGATTCCAGACCTGCTGGAAATGGGACAGACGCCCCCCTACAGGAACTCGAGGAAGAGGAGTGGTGAAATCTGAGTAATGGCAGGGGCAGCGGGGATCAACCGAGAGCCTCGGGGAGGCCCGTAGTCAGGAGGGCTTAGCCTCCTTAGTACCTCTGCGGGGACGCCTGGAAGATTTCCGCTGCGCCCCCCAGGATTTAGGCTTGGTCAGCTGACCTGATGTCTCCCTTTCCCACGAAAGGGCTGTTGCGGGAGGGACTTCCCTTTTTTATCGGAGAGCCCCTCCATAAGCCTGTCGAGCTCTGAACCAAAGAGGCGATCAGGCTCAAAAGGTAGACCACAAAGGTTGTACTTGGACGCGTTGTCAGCGACCCAAGGTTTCAACCACAGTGGCCTACGCGCTGCTGAAGTTAGGGCCATAGTCTTGGCCGCCAGCTTTAGCTGAATTTGTGCAGTGTCACGCAGAAAATCCACTGCGAGATTAGCGGTCTTAAAGGCCGCTAGAATGTCATCACGTGAGACGCTCTGGTCCACGTCTGTCTGGATCTTGTTCAATCTAGAACGAAGAAAGGCGGATACCTCCGTAGCTGCGATGGCAGTAGAAGCTGAGGCTGCCGCTGCCGAATACCCTCTTCTTAGGGTGCCTTCAGCCCTCCTGTCCAGAGGGTCCTGTAGACTGGATCCATCATCCGTTGGTACGAGGGTACGTTTGGATAACTTGGCTATTGCCATATCAACTTTAGGGATGGAACCCCATGATTCCAATAAGGTTTTTGCCATCGGGAACATAGTCTTGAATTTTTTAGTCAAGACCGGCCCCTTTTCAGGTTTTTTCCATTCCATCTGCATCATAGATGAAAGGGCCTCATCCGCCTTAAAGACACGCTGTGCCCGGTAGGCTGGATCGGATGACTCCCCAGGGTCAACATTATGGTCCCCCGACCTGATGGACTTCAGCAGTTTCTGAGTCTTCTCTGGAGGGAAGAAGGTAGAAGGCAACTCCTCTTCGTCCGAAGAGGAATCCACGGAGATTGCGGCTGGCCTCTCAACGGACGCCGCGACCTCCATGGGAGCTTAGGATGAGGCAGGAAGCCTCTCATCAAGCAAGTTAACGACTCCTCTGATGGAGTCATCGACATAGGTTTTCACCCACTGATACATGTCTTGCATGCTGGGTTCGGTGGATGCCTGAGATCTTCTACACGCTTCACACCTGGAATACGGACAATTCTCATCCAAGGGGGTGTTACAATCGAAACATGCCAAGTGTCTTCTCTTGGCAGCCGACTTCCGAAGCGGATCCGAGTCCGTGGGCGAGGTCATCTCTAGCGGAGACAAAGAGAAATTAAATTCTGTTTGGGACATAACAAAAAAACTCTAAGTTTTGAAAAATAGGTCCCACCGAAACACAGAAGCAAAAACAATTCTATCAGAATCACAGAGAGAAGGATACGCGTCAAGCCTGACAATCGCACCAAAAAACGCCAAACTCTGGAGTTAACTCAGAGAGTGTGCTACCAGAGAGAGAGCAAAGTACACTGAGGGCTTTTAAACCTCAAGCCCCGCCCCCAGGGCGGAGCCGAGGCCGAGAGTACATCTGTCTTTTTTTTTTTTTTTAAATAAAACAGGCCCCCCTTATACTGGATACTATTAAATCAGTATAATATTCCGCCCCCAGAACTTATTATGCACTTCTGCAGGAGAAGCCAGGCCCCTCCACCATCACTCCGGCGGCTTCGGAGCTCCCGACCGGAAGTGACGCAACGTCACTTCCGGCAACATGGCGGCGCCCATGCAGCCGCACGCCTGAGCTACCGAGCGCCGCCGGAGAGCAGACTCGGAACGGAGGTGAGGGGGGAAGAAAAGGGAGGGGGACAAACACAAAACGTCCCCAAAACAGTTTAAGGGCAGAAAAAAATAACTGCCCAAGCAGCCAAAGACTGACGAGATACAAACACAAGTGACTAGCCCCTAGAAGACACGCTGTGCCCGGTAGGCGGGATCGGATGACTCCCCAGGGTCAACATTATGGTCCCCCGACCTGATGGACTTCAGCAGTTTCTGAGTCTTCTCTGGAGGGAAGAAGGTAGAAGGCAACTCCTCTTCGTCCGAAGAGGAATCCACGGAGATTGCGGCTGGCCTCTCAACGGACGCCGCGACCTCCATGGGAGCTTAGGATGAGGCAGGAAGCCTCTCATCAAGCAAGTTAACGACTCCTCTGATGGAGTCATCGACATAGGTTTTCACCCACTGATACATGTCTTGCATGCTGGGCCGAGAGTACATCTGTCTTTTTTTTTTTTTTTTTATAAAACAGGCCCTTCTTATACTGGATACTATTAAATCAGTATAATATACCGCCCCCAGAACTTATTATGCACTTCTCCAGGAGAAGCCAGGCCCCTCCACCATCACTCCGGCGGCTTCGGAGCTCCCGACCGGAAGTGACGCAACGTCACTTCCGGCAACATGGCGGCGCCCATGCAGCCGCACGCCTGAGCTACCGAGCGTCGCCGGAGAGCAGACTCGGAACGGAGGTGAGGGGGGAAGAAAAGGGAGGGGGACAAACACAAAACGTCCCCAAAACAGTTTAAGGGCAGAAAGAAATAACTGCCCAAGCAGCCAAAGACTGCCGAGATACAAACACAAGGGACTAGCCCCTAGAAGACACGCTGTGCCCGGTAGGCGGGATCGGATGACTCCCCAGGGTCAACATTATGGTCCCCCGACCTGATGGACTTCAGCAGTTTCTGAGTCTTCTCTAGAGGGAAGAAGGTAGAAGGCAACTCCTCTTCGTCCGAAGAGGAATCCACGGAGATTGCGGCTGGACAAACACAAAACGTCCCCAAAACAGTTTAAGGGCAGAAAAAAATAACTGCCCAAGCAGCCAAAGACTGCCGAGATACAAACACAAGGGACTAGCCCCTAGAACCGCCAGCCCACCAGTCCAGAGGACCTAAAAAAACACACGGTGGGCTGGTCCCCTTCTTTTAAAGGGAGTTCTTTCTTGATTGGGCTCATTAAAATTCCGCCGGTCCTACCAGCTCACGGGGGGCATTAACCCCATCTGTGCTGCTGGTAGGACGTAAGGGAACCTCTGGTTCACATCAACTTGAATTTGATCCAGGCGAGATCGGAGGAACGTAGAGACTTCAAAAGCCGCTATGGCTGTGGAAGCGAAAGCCGCAGCTGATGTAACACCCTGTCTTAGTGTGCACTCTGCAAGGGGGTCGTGCAGCTAGACCCATCTTCTGCAGGAACCAGAGTGCGCTTGGACAACTTGGCAATAGCCATGTCCACCTTGGGAATGGATCCCCATGAATCCACCAAGGGTTAAGCCATTGGGAACATGGATTTAAACTTCTTTGTTAAAACCGGACCTTTTCCAGGTTTTTTCCACTCTATATCATGACAGAGAGAAGGATCTCATCCGCTTTGAAGACACGAGGTGCCCGAGTAGCGGGAACGGGAGGCTCCCCACAGTCAACATCATGGTCCCCCGACCTGATGGACTTGAGCAACTTCTGTGTCTTTCCAGGGGAGAAAACACAACGTCAGCTCCTCCTCATCCGAGGAGGAAGAAACTAAGGAGACCAAGAAGGTCTCTCTACCAGGACAGAGGTCTCCAAAGGGGCCTGGGCAGGAATAGGAAGCCTTTCCATCCAGCAGGCCTATGACTCCTTTAACAGAGCCATTGATACATATCCTGCAACGTAGGTATACTAGAGGTCAGAAACCTCTAACGGCAGCTGTAACACCTGGTGTAGGTTAAGTCAATGGACCCAGGGATTCCCAACCGGTCTCCCAAGCTAGTCTTAGCCCAGCCTTAAGCTGTTTAGCTGCTGCGATCTCACGAGCGCAGGTATGATCAGCTTACAATAACCATTGACTGCTGCAATGGTAGCAGGATAGATGCTTCCTCTTGGAATCCACTTTCCTGCCTTCCGAATCCTGCGGAGAAGACATCACTGCGGGAAAAAAAGGGACAAATAAAACATTTGTAAACCACCTATCTACGCAGGAAAGGTAGAAAAACAGACCGGAGGCAGCTGAGGAAAACACCACAAGTGGAACAACACCAATTTTAGGACTTTGGGAGCTAGCTGAAAAAGCATATGTAGCCAGAGACTGAACTGGAGCACACAGCCTCCCAAAATAGGGGAAGGGAGGGATAGCCAATCCACCCTTCCCCAGTAAATCCTCCACAGGAAGATGCATAAAAAATCGCATCTATGAAAAAAATCGTGCCCGTGAAAAAAATCACGGCCGGATTACCCGGAGGTGATGCAAAGGAGAGTCCCCGCGTCACCTCCGGAAGATGGCGGCGCACAGGGACCGAGAATCCTGGACCAAGGACGCCGCCAAAATACCCCAGCCAGGCGCAACTGCGCGGGGCCGGCAGCAAATAAGCTGCCGGCCAAACTGACAAGGTACCTAGGAAAAGGGCAACGCCGTTACCCAAACGAAAAGAAGGCTCCCCGCACTTTCCATAAGAAAGGGGGGAACAAACCGTCTAGTCCACCTGTCCAGGAGGACAGAAAAAAACACAGTGGGCTGGGGGTTGACTTCCTCCTTTAAAGGAGATACTTAATTGCTAAATTGAGTTATTAGTCTTGGGCTCATTAAACATTCCGCCGGTCCTGCCAGTCCACGGGGGGTGGTTAACCCCATCTGTGCTGCTGGTAGGACATAAGGGAAGCTGAAGTTTTGTGGTACAGACAGAGCATGTAGGAGGGGCTAGGAGATGCCGGGATTGGAATCCCGTGTGTGGGTATGGGCCCTGGAAGCTGTGAGGCTGGCTGCCGTGTCAGAAGCCAAGTTGAGAGACTTTTGATGAGACATGGGCCCTTACTGATGAAGTCCTGAGAAACTGGCTATGTATAGGACAGATCAAGATCGTCTCTGAAGTGAAGTGCTGCAGCTGTAAGCATGAGAGCGAGAGAGATAGAGCGAGAGAGAGAAGCAGGCCACAAGCTGAGACAAGCAAGCGATCGATTCAGGAGCCAGAGGACACGTGTCACCACATTCTGGACAAAACAAGCATCCACCTCCTGGGGAAAGACTACATCACAGACCTCTACTCAGATAACTCCAGAACTGTGAGTGTGCACCAGTGCTATTCTGCGGTAGGGCATAGAGCAGGTTTCATTAGTCAGAGCATTGTAGAAACGCGCCCTGGTTAGCGGGGATCAGACAGGATTATAGAAGAGGAGAGTAGCCTGTATTTCTATCTGCATGCTTATGAGGATGCATTTGTCATACTACATTTCAAATATCCTTCCTGTAACGTTATGCAAATTTTTTTATACTGTTCTTGCCATTTACCGATTGCGCCACTGGCGTATCAGTGTAGTACTGTTAATCTTAAGTGCTGGGCATTATATTTTGTTGTTCAATAAAAAACGACATTTGTTCAGCCTCTTCGTCTGCTGTACCGTATTTTAATCCTGCCTTGCGGTCCCTCCCTCACCAGATCACTACACCAGCATCTCCACAACGTCCCATGGAAGCGTTCAGCTGTCCATCCCCCAAACACTGGAGAGAAAGAGGAAGTACCCCCCTACCCACCAGCGAGCCCTGGCCCTAAATTCTAGCATTTCAAAATTCCTGGCCTTTGAAATGTTGTTATTCTGTCTGGTGGATAAGGACAGTTTTAAAAACCTACTGCTGTTCCACTGTATGTGGTTCCCAGCCGCCACCACATTTCTAGGCTGCCATCCCTGTCCTGCACAAAGAAGTGGGGGATAAAATCAGTTATGCGCTGTGACACCAGCTCTTGCAAAAGAAACTTTACTTTACTGAAGAGTGATATAAAACATTACCCCACAATCAAAGAGCAGAAAATATATTTACATACACTCAGCCTGAGCTGAGACCCTTGTGCTGCAGCACGGCATCCCCTGATGTTTGCTGGGCAACACAATTACTATAATTTTTCCTATGGCGGGCACAAATACCACTGCCTTGCCGTACCTGTTTTTACCCTAAAGGCGGTAACAATTGTGTGGGATGTGAGGTACAGGTTAGCCCACGGTGCAGCACAAAAGCTTACAATCCTACTGAACTATATATTAATTCCTTAACCCTTCCGCACAACTGGTTCTTTGGCACGGGCCAGTACTACTCCCGATCAACACTGAACCGGATGACATTTACGGTGACATTGGTTTGTGATCTGCGGTGCGAACAATTACTTTTGATTACTAAATTCTTATGGCGAATAGTGCACAATCATAGCGGCTAGCTACAGGTTCAGTCACAGTCGTTAATCTTCCAGACATTAATACTAGAACAGGCTGCTTGCACGGTCTGTCTTATCGACCCGGGTCTGCTTTGTCTCTGCTGATGACTGCGAACTGAACAATGTCCTTTCTACACGCATGCGGCACAGTGGCGTTGCTGCTTCTCTCCTCAGTTCCCACCAGCGATATCTGCAGCAGAAATCCTCCTTCAGTACAGGATCCGGGTGTTGGACAAGATCTGCTACCCTTGACTGCAGTTCCAGTAGCAAAAAAAGGCTCTCACACTGGGATGTCGATAGATCCACTTCCCGCTGTGTCTACTTGTCTGCTCTTCAAAATGGTGACGACTTCCTGCTTCCCGAGTTCAGTCGTCGGGGCTCAATATCGAAAAAAAACGCTTCCATTTTATCCTAATGCATTCTGAATGGATAGAAATCCATTCAGAATGCATCAGGCAGGATGTCTTCAGTTCAGTTACTGTATGGCGTTTTGGACGGAGAAAATACTGCAGCATGCTGCGGTTTTATCTCCGTCCAAAATGCCGGAACACTTGTCGTAATGCCGAATCCGGCATTAATTTCCATAGGAATATATCAGTGCCGGATCCGGCATTAAAAATACCGCATTGACGGATCCGTTCTGCCGCAAGTGTGAAAGTACCCTTAACCACACCTCTCATGCATATTGTAATCCGAGCAGTCAAACAACAAATGATTGGGCCTTCTTGAATGATGATGTCATAATGGGTGCTGCACCTGACATTCTACCTACAACTCTACTATCCAGAAATGGTATACTAATGCAATATATATACACATTTTGAGCCTTGGTGACGACCCCCTCTATCTTCTGTTTACAGGACAGTCAGTGTGGAGCGCGTCTTCACAGTTATGTACACAGAAGACGGAGCATCGCTTTAAGCTATTTTTCTAATAGAAATGTACGATTTCAGTTATTAAAGTATATTACGAAAATGGTCAGTATCACTGTGCCTAAATATAAAAAAACAACAACAAATGAGTTACACTTTAAACCTTTGCATATCGGCTCCTATTACGACCTGCGCCTACAGTATGTGCTGTCTCCATACAGTACTGCTCTTATACCAGTGCAGTAACCTCTTCTGCATTTTAGAATGGTATGTTTCATGGATCAGTCCTGTGCAATGTGTCCATGGCCTAAATCATACCTCCCAATCGTCCCGAATCCGGCAGGAGAGTCCCGGATTTCAGTGGCTGTCCCGCAGCCCCGGCACTGGGGAAGTATGTCTCGCTTTCTGGCAGCGGTGCAAGCCTCCATAGGATGCAGAGACAGCTGCCTGTATTCATGAAGCAGGAGCCGTCCATCGGCTCCGGCTCTTCATACCTCCGCCCTGCCGGCGCTCCACGATGCTGGTCTAGGCAGGGGGCAGGGCCAGGATCTCTGTGTGTCCTGCTGTTGCTATTGCTGCTGCTGGGGAACGAGGTGAGTATGTGGAGTTTGTTTTTTTACTGCCTGTGAAGGGGGCACTTTACTGTGCATATTACAGTGAGAGGGCACAGCTGGGCATCTTACAGTGAAGGGCAACACTGGGCATATTACTGCAATGGGTCACAGCTGGGCATATTACTGCGAGGTGGAACAGATGGGCATATTACTGTGAGGGGGCACAACTGGACATATTACTGCAAGGGGTCACAGGTGGGCATATTACTGTGAGGGGGCACAGATGGGCATATCACTTTGAGGGGGCACATAAATAGGCATAACTACTGTAAGGGGGCCACATATCTGGGCATAACTGCAGTGTCCCAGGGGGTCAGTAGTGTAGCTTTAGGTATGCTTGGCTTTGTAGTGCAGGGCAACCCACTAACCTGGGACCGACTGTCGTCTTCAATCGTGTCAGCACTGGAACAGGCAGGTGATGAATGTCGTGATGCCAGTGCCAATTGAACGGTGGCACACCGTGTAGTGACAGGTGGAATAATTGAGGAATCCTTATACTTGAATAACAGGATAACTTTACTGAACGTAGTTGAAAATAGATGAACAGTCAGTAGGTACAGTTCCAGAATATTCCACACGTTACAATACAGTCACAGCAGTGGTTCAGGCTATTAATCACAGTCACAAAAGCTATCTTCAAGACAGGCCTCCTAGGATCAGGGCTTTCCTCTTACTCTCAATGCAGCAATACACTTCAGGCAACTATTCTCTCTGCAGGGGTACACTTACTTTCTCTCCTGCCTTAGTTCCTGGCTGTAGGCAATACTCTCAAGGTCCAGACACCCGAAAAACAGTGATAATCCTTGAGCAAAGGTTTTGTAGAGGTCCCCTTCTCTCCTGGTTACAGGCTCTATACTTGGTATGCGAACTGGCTTGCTGGTTACACTCTCTGTCCCACTAGCTAGTGACAGGCTGTTACTTAGAGTACCTCAGGTATACTTGACCTGGAAAACTGGGTGGGAATGATCCTCCACACCAGTGGTGCAATTTCTGCACTAGTTACTGAGTCCTGAATCTCTCAGAACTAACTCTGAACTAGAACCTTCCAACAACTGACTTCCTAGGCTAGGCCCTGGCCTATTTATACTAAACTGGAGGCTCCCTCTGCTGGCTGGAATATGAATTGCCTGCTACAGGCCTACCTTTCTTAAAGGGAGATACACATTAAAATATAGCAGTGTCGGGTAACCTACCCGTATGCTGCACACCCCAGGCTTTAACGTGAGTAAGGCCTCGTACTCACACACATGCCTTTCTGAACCGGCATAAAATGTTACATAAATTAAGCATTACAATATAAATATGGTAAATAATTATTTCACACAGAAGATATAACATTTGTAACTTATAAACAGGCGACGCAAGAGAAAGGGCGTCTTCTTGCTTCTTAGACACGGCCGCTGACCTGGCACAGCGGACTTAAGGTGAACCAGGTTAGTCCATAGTAATACATGTCAAGAATATGTTTTTTTTCAAAGTCTCTGTAAGTGCAAAAATATATTAGAGAATGCAAAGATATATCACTTTTTCAAGTATAAAACTTCAACATCAGTCCATTTTTCTTGGCTGTAATATAATAAGGAACCTACACAGGGGTTTCCTGCGGGTGTATGACAGGCAAGGGCTCACGTGGAGGAGTCCATTCTTGCGCACAAACATCAAGCAAGCTATTTCCAGTAGTAACTGCCCGGGAGGAGACACCACCAGCATAATCAAAGTCCCCTAAACGGACTGGCGGGCGTCCCCTGTTCATCCGGGTGGACCTTCTCAATACAGGAGTTTCCTCCTCCCTTAGCATCGAGGTAGAAGGGAGAGGAGCAACAGGAGGGTCTCCACCAGTGGGACCCTGGT
>JAKVIS010003456.1:0-17426 GCA_033119425.1 Bufotes viridis
ACCTTGCTCCAGAGACATCTTCCAGCAGCACTACTACCCAAGCCACAGAGCTGGGATTACACTGCTGCAGGTGGGAGCTGTTCCCCTGGAGTAAAGAAGCAGAGGCAACATCTGAAAGGCTGAACTGAGCTCATGAGATATCCAATACGATGAACATTGCTGCAGTAACACTTGGGTCTGGATGCTTGTAACTACACCTGTGTAAGAAGCATTTTGGCCAGGTGCTGGGTCTGTAGGCACTGCTGTAATATATTAACTGTCCACAGTTATCAGAGGAGGTTAAACAGGCTGCTTAATGGATGTTACAGTATGTTGGAGTACAGGAGGATGCTGACATAGGACTTGTTTCAGCACCCTGGACCTACAAGGAGTCTACAGCTACAGAACTGGGAGCAGGTAGGTCCCTCTATCCTTATGCATTCATGGTGGGTCAACTCTTCCTTCTAGAAAATGTTGTCCAGCAACTGCCCGGCTTTGGAAGTCAAAAGGTTTTGTCTGTAAAGGGTTAAAGCCCCTAAATTTGTGGGTCAAGTGCTCTGTAGATGAAGTGGATGGCTTACAATTAATTTTGTGCTCTTGACTAGCCTGCTTCATTTGTATTGGTAGCTGTAGGTGTTGGCTTTGGTTGGCACTATGCAGTCAATTATTTGGGCATGATTTCACAATTAGAGCTGGAACAGTGCTGACCTCCTGCAGAATGTGACACTCAAGCAGATGGAGTTCAGGGGACAGAAATTAATTAAGAGGTAGAGTAGCATTTTTCATGGCTTCAGTCCTAAACCGAGACTCTGCAAGTTTACAATTCTTATATATATATATATATATATATATATATATATATATATATATATAGCTGGTGCTAGGTATTCTGAAATGTTACCACAGTGCAGAATTTTGGAATCTTCTACATAAGGATTTTTTAATTCTGGAATATATGCAGCATATGGTAGTGTAAGGAGTTAAATCTGACTAAGTGCATTCCTATTAACCATTATATTGCTAGTTTGGCACAACAGAATAATTGCTGATTGGATTTGTGTCACTTTTTCTGTACTGTCAAAAATAGGTGAAGTGATCACAACTTTACCACTGGAATCATGTGTGCAAAGGATCTTTCAGTTGTAAGTTGTAAAAATGTAATTTTTTCTCTTTTTGCATAATTATGCTATCTGTACTTAGATGCCTGCCATTGTTGCTGCACCTACAGGAACAGACAATAGGATTATAGAGATTCATTGTCTGTTTCCTAGTCATACTGAGACACAGAGTCTGTGTCAATGTACTAACTAGAATTGTGAAGCAAACTGTTTTTTTTAATATATTTGCTTTATGGTTGTAATTTGAGAATAATCTTCTTACAGTGGCAGAGTCTAAATGATGGCAGGAACCTTGATTGTCTGGGAGAGCTTTTCATTGCAGCAAATCACTATTGACAAAGTGATAACTGTTGTTTAGCTCTCATTATCAACTCTGTTGCATCCCAAGTGGATGTTTAGATTGGTGCCAAATGCAGCGCTCCCTGCTAGACACATGCTTTGTGACTTTTATAATGATATAATACATACCGTAAAGGGGTTATCCCATGAAAAGTATTCCTACGCAATGAACATGGAATTTCGAATGAAGTATTATTGCAATATACACACAATCAGTATATTGTTAGGTTATTTATGTACATTACATTTTTCTCTCTGGTAGTGCCCCCATCAGTTTATCCTTCCTGTCCGCCTTCTCCTGCGTTCTGTGGTGGACTAACACGCTCAGTAGCCTCCCTGCTTCCTTCCTCCTCTCAATTCTGGCATAGTCATTTCATCGAGAAGCAGGCGAAGCAGCCCAGACAACTTTCTTCCATCCTTCCCTACTTTTAAAGTCATAGAAATATATAGCTATACCTCCCTCTATACAGTGGAGGAGAAAATTAGCAAGGCCGGGATTACATATTGAATCGATAAAGTTAAAATAATGAATTTATTGTGTGGTGGGCATTATTTTGTGTGTGTGCATGTATATATATATATATATATATATAGATATATAGATATATAAATATATATATATATGCGTCTGTATATATGTATTTTTTTCTTTTTAATTAACAATTTGTTACAAAGTTGTTGGATTAAGCTATCATTTCTATTTTGAAGGTTATTTTGTTGGACTATAAGGGAGGTGACACTGTGTTAAATATGGTCATTTCCACAGCGAGATGGGAGAACCAGTGTCCAGGCTAAGGAAACAGCCAAGCGGGTCTGTGCCGCGCTGCTTCGGGGTTGGTTCTCCAATGCATAGCAGAACAAGCTATGTTACTTCCGGAAACAGTGGAGCGCCAGTCCACTTGGCTGTTTTCATCGGCCCAGTCACTTGGGGCTGGAGCTTAGTCCCATCTCGTTGTGGAAACAGTGAGGTGAGACAACCCCTTCTAAAACAGTTTTTTCCCCCCTTAATTTAGTGAGTTATTCCAGGAAAAATCTGATTTTCTGTTGAATTTGTGCTCTCCCCAACCCATTCTATGGCTAAATTCTCTGTGCTATCATCTAATGTATGGGGCAACATGGCATGAGTCTGCCTCTATTTACCTTTCAGACAGGCCAAACCCTGCATTGTGGTGCCTGTTCTGCCCTGACCTCGGGGGTCCTGTACAGTAAAAGGCAGGCTCAGTCTCATGTCTGGCTAACATAGGGTGTCTTGACAGTTTTATGACAAAAGGCCCACATGAAAAAAGTCCACATGAAAATTCAAGCGCCATAGATATTTATAATTCTAGAATACCATGTAGGCAACCATTCATTTCCCATGAATAAAAATAAATAAATCAAATCTAGATGTTACATTTGATCAATAATTAAGTCAATAAGTATCAATTAAGTATATGCGTGTATTGCTATATAATTATCATGTGGGCTTTTTTCTGGATACCAGTTTGAACACATTATATAGCTAAATTTATTGTCTGAAGTGTTTAAAGGGGTTGCGTCACTTCAGCAAATAGCATTTATTATGTAGGGGAAGTTAATGTATTGTGATTGTCCATATTGCCTCCTTTTCTGGCTTGATTCATTATTCCATTCATTTTTCCATCGCATTATACACTGCTCGTTTCCATGGTTATGACCACCCTTCAATCCAGCAGCAGTGGCCGTGCTTGCACACTATAGGAAAAAGGGTCAGCCTCTGTGAGCTCCCAAGGCTCCGACCACCAGAAAGGCCGGCATTTCTATAGTGTGCAAGTACTGCCTCCACTGCTTGATTACAGGTTGGTCGTATGAAAACGAGCAGTGTATAATGTGATGGAAAAACAAATCCAACCAGCAAAGGAGGCAATATGGACAATCACAATACATTAGTAAGTGCCTTGTATTAACTTTCTCTACGTGATGAATGCCACTTGCTGAAGTGAGACAACCCCTTTAAATAAGTTAACATTTTATGACCTTTCTTGTGATCTCTTTTCCATTTACTTGCTCTAATCACTTGTGTGTGTGTGTAAATGCCCTTGTTGTAATTGATGAAAAATGAGTGCAGTCATTTTAGATGTCAGCACAAGACTTAATGGCCCCCTATTGTAAACCACAGTCAGGGAACCAGTTGCAGCCATATCTGCCTATGTACACGCCTCATACTAATCAGATCAGTTAGGTTTTCTATGTAGTTAAAGACGCAGTAGGGGATTATTATTAGCTGCACCCTATAATACACCAAGAGTATAATATATATCAGATTTAGGATTTTTGCTATGTTGTATAATCGATACTAAGAAATGCTGCGGTAGAATATAATGTAGTGTTTCCTTACTTTGCTCTGTGCATTATCTCTCAAATTATATCAGGAGAAAAACCTGGTTAACAACCCGAGTATATAAGGTGTATGCTATTCCCATGTGTGCTAATATGAACTTTGTTTCTGTCATGAGATGGCTTTGAATTTGATTGTCTACTACCTTGAGTTTGTCTCTATGGGAGGCTCATACTTATGCCAAGCAGGTGCTGCTTATATGGGGTGTTTTATGCCAGTCATCTGCATAAACTGGCGCACATTAAGTAAAGTAAATAGATCAGTGCAGTAATGGAGCTGTTCCGTCTCTTACCGATAACACTTTTGTTTAATGTGGTGGCAAAAGTTCATAGGTTATCAAAGTCACTAGATAAAAAGGAACTCATAATGAATTATGGCAATTATTTAAAATGAACAGTTCCCAATATTTATGAAATGTATGATATTGTATCTTAAAGGGAATCTGTTACCATGAAAATGCAGGCAGCATGTTATAGAGCAGGATTTGATGAGCAGATTGATACATACAGATGTAGCAGGGGTAACACACAAACTCTTAACTCATCCTGTTATCTTGAAACAAAAGCCATTGAAAAGCAATTGCGTAACACTTAGTTTAGATAACACGTCTCATAAAGTACAGTATGTGTGTTAACCCTGCTACATCCGTAGTTTATTGCAAAAGATTCTGTAAGGGTACTTTCACACTAGCGTTAAAGTTTTCCAGTATTAAGTTCCGTCACAGAGCTCAATACTGGAAAAAAACATATATAAACCATTATCATTTTCATTCAAGGTTACAGTATGAAATTATTAGGCTGTACCATATTTAAAATTGCATCCATTTACAAAAGTATTCAGATCCAGGTGCTGGTTTAAATTACGTAGAATATTTTTTCGTGGGACAACACTTTTAAGGATATGAAAGCCATGTGAAACACAACTCTCTATTATACTTATGTTGTGTTATGGTAGTTAGTGCTGGTGCGATGGGCAATAGTTGTGGAACAACTGTGCCAACCAACTGGTTTGACTTTGGGCTAGACCTAAGGACATTATCTTGGTGGTCCCCTGGTATTCAACCTTTAACCCCTCTTCCAGGGTCTGATTTCACTGCAGGAGAGCCACCAGACCGCTGCCTCTTGGAATAGTCCCAGTGTGGCCCACAGGGATCATAGACACTGGTGCATGACATTGAGAATTTTAGCAATGTATGTAGTCAGCAAACAGGGTGAGGTCAGGGCAGGCAGAGTTCTTGTGAATCTGTAGAACAATCCAAAGTTCAAGGCAGGCAGCACAAGATCAATATGGTAAATAGGCACAGGTCAGGAACCAGGAATCAGGCGGACAGATGAATAATAGCTCTTATGCAGGCTCTAACTAGCTAGCACGAGGGAGACCTAGCAAGATCAGTAGACACCAGCAGAGATCAATTGGACAGGAAGTGAGGTCAGTAGAACATCTATATAGGAGTGGTTGAATAATCCTCTTTAGGAGTATATTCAGAGCAGTTGTCGATTGTATTTGTCTAGTCAATAGGACATGAAAATAGACAAATAACAACATGAGATCACAAGGTATGAGTGAATATGATTCATTTTTCCATCACATTATACAATGCTGGTTTCTATGGTTACGACCACCCTGCAATCCAGCAGCAGTGGTCGTGCTTGCACACTATAGGAAATAGCATCCACCTCTCTGGTGGCCGGGACTGCGGAAGCTAACATAGGCTGACACTTTTTGCTATAATGTGCAATCACGACCACCACTGATGGATTGCAGGGTGGTCTGTAACCATAGAATCCAGCAGTGTATGATATAATGGAAAAATGAATCAAGCCAGCAAAGGAAGAAACATGGACTACAACAATACATTAGAAAGTGGCTTGTATTAACTTTCTCTACATTATACATGCCATTTGCTAAAGTGACACAACCCCTTTACAGTCTGCCTTTGTTGCCAGTAACAACCACTTTTTAGCTGCTCTTAATAAATGAAAGCTGCACTGTGAGTAGTTTGCTATGGGCAATAAAGACAGCTTATCTTTTAGGCAGTTTTGATAAATGTGCCCCACTGACTTTTATGGGAGAGCACATAATGCTATCAGTACAATTCATTAGAGTTGAGGTCGGGCTGGAACACACAGCATTATAAATCATTATAATGCCATGCAGTCCAGTGATAGGGGCATCATTCAGGAAGGGAAACACTTCTGGCACACATGTGAAATGGGCCATTTCCTCTCCTGCATATACCGTACCTTGGGATCTTTGTCCTGTTGTAAACTTTAATACTGTGTTTGTATCAATTCTAGAAATCTTCATCGCCATGCTCCAGCGTAATAGGTTGCATTAGATCTTCAAACATGACTATATTTGTCACAATGCTAAGAAACAGCAATGTCTTATGTGTATCTAAACTGTGAGTGGCTACAATTCACTAAAGCTGTGAGAGTAATTGAATAGCTAGTAATTAGCTACATGTCGTATGTTTCACACCCTTGCCACCAGTTACTTCACTTATAATGCGATTAAAATTTTAGATTAATTATATTGTGCATACATTATGAAAAAAAACTGTTGCATGCTGAATACAAATTGTTTAACCCCCATATTTAATTGCAGTAGCTATTACAATAATGATCCTGTTTTCAATTACAAGCAATTTCCTTTGCTCCTTTTAATCTCTTTTGTGCCAAGGAGGCAACTTTGTATTCATCTCTAGATGTCACTGGCTCTGTGGCTCTGTCTAGTGTATTAAAAAAATAACACATCTGATGTAAAATGTACAAAAAAAATCCATAATTTGTGATAGCAAGCAAGCATTGGTGACAGGGTAAGGCTATATTAAGTGACAGGGTGAGCTGGATTGCTCATGTAGGAGGTGTGTCTGTGACCCCGGTTATCATTAGAATGGCGAGCGGGAATCAGTAGGTAGGGTACAGTGGCTGACTGGCAGATTGAAGACGCGTCAGCATGCTGTACACTAGAGAGCGGCGTGTTCTTATTCTCGGTGATAGAAGCACACCGTTCTGTCTGATTGTCTTTGTTTGCACAGTACTTTATTAGTAATGCCTCATTGAACAACATTATTGTGCAGCTGTTTGCTCATTATAATACAAGAGAAAGAAAGAGCTTGTTGAGCCCCGCAGCACTGTAGTCTTTGTTAAGTACTGCAAGCTAAAGAAATGAAAGATTGGGTGATGCTATCATTCTTGTGTCAGCACATTGGTTTCTTATGATCTATGAATGCCATTTTCAAAGACAAATTGCCAAATGCGAGTATTAGCACCGGATTCTTCAGTTACATAAAAAACAAAGACTGGAAAAGAAATAGACCAATTCATGGAAATATAATTAACTTCTCTTCCACTTCATCCTTCAGTCTGGCTTCAGTAAAAGGCTATAAAACGGCAGCATTTAGTTTTACAGTCACATATTAATCAAAAGGAAGACTATTTTATAATTGTATTATGCTCTGGGGAGCTCATTTAACTAGTTAGCTGTAAGTTTAATATTGCTACATGTCAGTTCTAGTTGGAAGTATACAGGTCGTATAAGGTATCGGTATATATTAGGCAAAGTGCATGCTTCGCATTCAACATTGATAAGTCTCTGTTTTTTGGTTTCTTTGTTTGCTGTTGGGTATTGTGCTCTGTGTCCTAAAAGGGTTTTCCAGCAGGAAAAGAGCTGAGAGTGGGTTAAAAATAAATAAAAGAAGTGATACCGCTGCTCCCATTGTGATGGGTACCCTATGGTTTTTACTTCCCGATCACATGTCAAGATACAGGAAATGCTCATAAATGCCTGCTCACCCAATCTCTGACCACAACGATGACCCACCACAGCCAGCATTTTCTGTATGTTCATATGGGACCAGGAAATCAGAAGGGACCTGCTGATTGTTAGAATGGGAGTGACAGGGACTCGGGGAGCATCCCTTTTTTTAGTATTTTTTTAAACTCACACTGAACCCTTTTTTTTATTGACATAGACTAGTTTTCTAGGCTAGTTTTCTAATATATAGAATGAAGTATTATATTTACATCCACTGAGCTTCAGTCCTCAAAGAAGCTGCAATCTACAGAAACGTATTTCTTTATAAAGCCCCATTCACACTACTGTATTTGTGGTTTGCATCCAATCAGCATTTTTTGCAAATCGCACATGGATCAATTGGTCTGGGATAAAAACAAAACGGACAGCACATAGTGTGTTGTCTGCTACCATATGTCCGTTCTGTGGCCCCACAAAAAGATAGAACATGTCCTATTCTTGTCCATTTTGCTGACAAGAGGCAATGCTACAATGGGTCCACAAGAAAAACGGATGCAATACAGACGTTTTCTGTATTTTTTGTGGATCCGCGTTATGTGGACCACAAAATACATACAGTCGTGTGAATACACTCTTAGGCTCCATTCAGACATCCGCAAATGGGTCAGCATCCGTTCCACCATTCTGCAGAACGGGTACAGACCCATTCATTCTCTATGGGGCTGGATGTGATGCGGAGAGCACACTCTCCGTTTCAGTATTTGCGGAGCGCGGCCCTGAACTTCCGGTCCGTGGCTCCGCAAAGAATAGAACATGACGTATTCTTGTCCGCAGCTGCGGACAAGAATAGGCAGTTCTATGGAGGGGGCTGGCCGGGTGTGTTGCGGATTTGCAATTTGCAATTTGAGAACAGTTGGAATGCCGGGGGTTGCTGATACCTGTTATAGCGATTTCTGAGTACACGTCTGTGTGTTGTAAAGTGATGCCACTCCATGTTAAATTGGTATGCGTTACAATTTTGGTGTACTCAGAAAGATGTTGATGTGAATATTCAATGTGATAAAGTATTTAGAAGAACACAAACTCATGAATATGAAAGTATAACTGTACATTGAGCAGGCCATTACTAGACACATTTTGTGTAATGTGTGTGACCTTCAACATTCAGTTGTTACTGCATCTGTCTAAATGGCCATAAAATCAATGTACAGTCTTCCTCCATTGCTGGTCTACAAATAATATCAATTACAATCACTTAAGGAAAGTTGTATTGTGCAGATAATAGAAGCTAGGGGAGATCTTTCAAAACTGGTGAAAAGGAAAACTTACTTAGTTGTCCATAGCAACCTATCAGATTCCAATCAGATTTGTTTTGCTGCAACCTTTGTTAAAATAAAATAAAAAATCAAGTTTCCCCCATCATTCTGCACTCATTACAGCATAATGGCAAAAAGAAATGTGAATGTTTCAAATCTAATTTATTGAAAAGTAAAACTAAAATCTTGCATTAATATAAGATTCAGACCCTTTACTCAGGACTTAGTTGAATTACCTTTGACAGTGATTACATCCTCCAATCTTCTTGGGTATGATGCCAAATGATTTGCACACCTGGATTTGGGGATTTTCTGCCATTTTTCTCCTCAGATCCTTTTAAGCTTTGTTGGGTTGAATGAGGATTATGGGTGGACAGCTATTTTCAAGTCTCTCCAGAGATTTTCAGTTTCAGTCAGGGCTCTGGCTGGGCCACCCACGGACAATCACAGAGTTGTGCCTAAAGGTAGATTTACAGGAGTAGATAATTGGGCCCGTATAAAGGTGCAGCAGATGAGACTGTTATTCGTGCAGGCACCTAAATGTCACGCTTCGGTGTGGGAGGAAAACACCACACCAAGCATAGGAGGGAAGGGGAATCAGGCCTGAGAACTAGGGAAGTAAAATGGACACTTCCTAGTAAAAACCCTAACCAAATCCTGACTGACTACCAGTATGAACAGACCCCAAAGGTAGGTGAGTTCATACGCAGGAATACCTAGAGTCCTATCTAGCCCTATAGGACCCTGGTACTAATGGCAGGGACGAGACTAACTGTTCCTCCAAAAGGAAGGACGAACTGGAGTCTCCTTCAGGCCTAATACAAACAATAGGAAAATGCAGCACATAGAACCCAAACAAAGTACAAAAAGGGAAATAAAAGACTTAATTTCAAAGGGGCTATTGAAGCACCAAGAACTTAGCCGAGATCCACATACCAGCTATCCACAACTAAAGCTGAAGCTATAAACCCACAGCATTGTGGGAGAAGCAACTGTAAATAAGGAAGGTTAAATGACCACATTAGCAACACCTGGAGGCAAGGGGTGTGGCCAGAAACAATACAGACACCTATTGATCCACAAGGAAAACCTGTTAGATCAAACCACGTGTTGCCTGTCTCACAGATCTCTTGCCACTCACTGTCGCCAGGACGTCCGTATGTCTCGGTACGTTCTTGACACTAAATTAACATTTCTAGGTAGCAGATTGTGCTGTCCAAACAGTGATCTGCTGCCCAGAAACAATGCAGCTATATGAGGACGAGGGATCGCAATAGCGATACCTTGTTCTCATACTGTGGAAGTGATCGCTGCCTGTAAATGCAGCACTTCACCTTCACTGAATGAGCAGCCGACTGCCGGGAAGGAAGCTTTCCACCTGTGTTGTCTTGGCTGTGTGCATAGGGTCATTGTCTTGTTGGAAAGTAAAACTTTGGCCCAGTCTGTGGTCCAGAGCACTCTGGATCAGGTTCTAATTAAGAATATCTCTGTACTTTGCTCCATTCAGCTTTTCCTCAACCCCTACCAGTCTCCCTTTCCCAGCATCTGAAATGCCCCTATAGCATGATGTTGCCACCACTATGCTTTCCTGTAGGATGATATTGGGCAGGTTAGGACCTGTGCCTGCTTTCCTCCAGACATTACACTAAGGCGTGTATTACGCCAGCAGATTATCTGACTGATTTTCTAACCAATCATTGGTCAAATGGCCTATTACACACACAAATCTTTGTTATACACCTGGCCTTTTCACTTTCCCATTATGGGGTATTGAGAGCAGAATGATAGGGGAAAACATGATTTTTTTTTATTTTAGCACAAGGCTGCAACATAACAAAATGTGAAAAAGTAAAAGGGTCTGAAGACTTTTCGAGCACATGGTATAAATGACTGTGGATTTGGTGGCATTGGAGTGATGGCTATAGTAGGTTGTAGGCTTGTCCTAAGATGTTATCTAAGGGTACTTTCACACTGGCGGCACTTGTATCCGGCAGGCAGTTCCGTCGTCGGAGCTGCCTGCCAGATCCACCGTTTAGTGTCACAACCGAAAGCATTTGTAGATGGATCCAGATGCGGATCTGTCTACAAATGCATTGCAAGAACGGATCCGTCTCTCCGCTTGTCATGCGCAGACCAGAAGGAGGGATCCGTCCTTCAGTTGTTTCGCAATGCTGGATCCGGCACTAATACAAGTCAATGTAAATTAATGCCGGATCCGGCATTCCGGCGACTGATCAGGCATTTTGAACGGACATAATACCGCAGCATGCGGAAGGCATACTGATGCAAACTGAACGGGTTTTCATCCATTCAGATTGCATGGGGATATGCCTGATCAGTTCTTTTCCGGCATAGAGCCCTTTTGACAGAACTCTATGCCGGAAAAGAATAACGCAAGTGTAAAAGTAGCCTAACATCTATAGTCACATTGTAAATGTCATGCATGTTTTTGTTCATAACTACACTTTAACTTTTTTACCTGAATTCTGAATTTAGGGAATTCTAGTCATTCCATAATTATATGAAAGTATGAGAATCATGAGGATCAAATTACAGAAATCTCAAGTACTGGTTTATTCATATTGGACACAAAGATGTATTGATACCAGCCACATAAGTGTTAAAATCTCTAATATTATTGACTATACTTAAATGAACTGAGCTCTGCTTCGAGTTTGACCTGTCTGGCTTTTTCGCCTGTCTGTAGCCATTGATATTTATTTTACAAGAAGCTTCAAAGATGTCTCACATACTTTGTGAATATGCCAACTGAGACGGAGTTTAGAGGAGTATTTTACTCCAGTTTAACCTCTACAACAAATTATATATCTATATATATCTCCTCCATCACAGCATGCCAGCTACTGTTTTAATGTAAGCTATTTGCTTCCCACATTTGGTCACCAAAATGTCATAGTAAAATCGCTGCATGACCACAATTTACACATGGCATCAATATCTGCCTATAAAGTAAAAAATCTTACGCAACAATCGCAAGCATTCAGATCATGCTGACTGTTGCAAGTTGCCCCAGTTGTAAGCTGCCCTAACTCCTAAGGCTAGTTTCACATCTGCAGCTTTCCTCTCGGGTAGGCTGTTCCGCCATAGAATAGCCTTCTAGAGTTGCTAGAATTGACGAAGATAACGAATATCACGAATATAGCGCTATATTCTCAATCTTCGTTATATTCTAGCAATACAACCATTAGGAACTCAGATCTAAGTTGAATTCGCAATGCGATTAATATAACCTGCATTAATCGCATTGCGAATCCAACTTCCTAATGGTTGTATCGCTAGAATATAACGAAGATTGAGAATATAGCGCTATATTCTCAATCTTCGTTATATTCTAGCAATACAACCAATGGGAACTCAGATCTAAGTTGTAATCGCAATGCTATTAATACAGGTTATATTCATCGCATTGCGATTACAACTTAGATCTGAGTTCCTAATGGTTGTATTGCTAGAATATAACGAAGATGATGAATATCACGAATTTACGAATATAGCACTATATTCTCAATCTTCGTTATATTCTAGCAACAACCATTAGCAACTCAGCTCTAAGTTTCATTCGCGTAGCGAACATATACTCGCATTGCGAATTGATCTTAGAGCTCAGTTACTAATGGTTGTATTGCTAGAATATAAAGAAGATGACGAATATCACGAATTCACGAATATCGCACTATATTCTTAATCTTCGTTATATTCTAGCAACAACTATTAGCAACTCAGCTCTAACTTTCATTCGCGAAGCGAACATATACTCGCATTGCGAATTGATCTTAGAGCTAAGTTCCTAATGGTTGTATTGCTAGAATATAACGAAGATGACGAATATCACGAATTCACGAATATAGCACTATTTTCTCAATCTTCGTTATATTCTAGCAATACAGCCATTAGGAACTCAGCTCTAAGTTGATTTTGCAATGCGAGTATATGTTCGCATTGCGAATTCAACTTAAAGCTGGGTTCCTAATGGTTGTATTGCTAGAATATAACGAATATCGCAATGCGAATAATTCAGGTTATATTAATTGCATTGCGATTACAACTTAGTCAAATTTGTGCGATTGTGAATCTCACATCCGACAGTACATTTTAGTATGGAGGCGTTCTCATTGGGATGGGGACGCTCCATGCACACAGGAAGTCGGCAGAAGTGGCAACAGGCATTAACTGGAGCAGGCAGGGAGCCAGGAATCCTCCGGACAGGTAAGAACAGCTTTTGGGAAGTGTGAAGACAACCAGAGAACAACAAAGATTAACAACTAAAAAAAAAAAAAAACGAATATTCGAAATTGCGAATATTTAGCGCTATATTCGCAATATTCACGAATTATCAAAGTTGCGATATTCGCAATAAAAATTCGCTATTCGAATATTCGCGCTCAACACTAGTTCTCCTGCGGTATTGCAATTCCCAACAGGGTGACCCGGATGTTCAGGAATGTCAGGATTCCTTGGCATTTCCTGGATCTGTTCAAATACAAGCATTTAGTAAAACAGCTAGGACAGTGGTTATCAACCTTTTCATGCCAAGTACCCTCTAGTGACAAGACATTCAAATTAACCCTAAGGAAGTGAACAGTGCTAAATGTTAGCCAAATAATGCTATTCTCAAACTGCTGTCTAAGCCTCTTTTAGCAGTTCCTTCAGGTTTGCAGAAAGAATAGTGCAGCATGCAACACTAATCTTTCTGTCATAATGGCAGACACCGCATTAGGACATAGGATGGGTGACTATTACTATTTAAATTACTTTCATCAAGACCAAACGTACAGGAGAACACAGCATCACATACCTCTTACTTCCAATGATGTCTACTCTTATGTAGACGTTCTCTTTGCACATCTTCTCCTTTCAGACCAGACCGCCATGATGACTTCTTTCAGCCATGTCTCTTCTCTGCAGAGTTTGACACAAATACATTTTAGGTTCTTACTTTATCATCATCCCTGCCTTCTAAACACCCCATCCTGCCACCCTAAGTACTGTGCTCTCCAATACTATATATCAGAAACAGATTGTCACCCTGAAAATACTAGTACCACACTAATAGTGCCACCTTCAATAATTATTTCCACACAGTGCCCTCAAAAATAATTGTGCCCAGCAAATAGTGTCCCTGACACTAATAGTTTTGTAAAATAGTGCCAGGGTGCCATCCATAGTAGTAGTGCCCCCAATGGTAATACTGTTCTCCATAGTTCCTCCATAGTAATAATAATTCCCTCTATAGTGCTCCCAGTAGAAATAAAGCTCACCATAATGCCCCAATAGTAATAATGCTCCCATAAGTAATAATGCCTGCCTGTAGTGCTCCAGTAGTACTAATGACCCCCTAAAATTCTACAAGTATTAATAAAGACCCCATAATGAGTACCAGCAGAAAAAAAAGTTCCCTTATAGTGCCCCTAGTAGTATCATTGTCCCCTACAGTGCCCCCTGTAGTAATAAAGCCCCCATAATGTAATTAAAAATGCCTCCTTATAGTGCTGTCTGTAGTACTAATAATCCATAGTGCTCCCCCAGCTATAATGCAAGAAAACAAGAGGAGACCGCAGCACTTTAAATCCAAAGCTGTGTTCTTTATTCACCCAGCATGCGACGTTTCGACTTACATAGAGTCTTTATCTTGATAAAGACTATGTAAGTCGAAACGTCGCATGCTGGGTGAATAAAGAACACAGCTTTGGATTTGAAGTGCTGCGGTCTCCTCTTGTTTTCTTGCATCGTGTACAGGGATCCATAGGCGGGGATCTGACACTGCGGGTAGCGCCACAGGAACAGACTGGTCAGTTTATGACAGAGGTAGTGCTGTCCTACCGGATTTACTTTACCCCCAGCTATAATGACATCACCCCATAGCGGCTCAGTAGTGCTACCTCAGTCATAATCATGAGCAAGGCATTATGTGGATGCTTAAAAGAGGGAGGGCGGGCTTAACTGTTTAAGCCTGCCCTCCGTAAAAGCTCATGTGCTTCGTTCCCTAGCATCCAGCAAGGGAGAGCAGTAAATTAGTTTATTTTTTTTGTTGTTTCTTGAATTCTTGTGTCAGCGCGTACCACGCCTTGAAAACCTCTTAGCTAGGGCAATGAAGAAAGTAACCAAGTGTTTTTCAAAGGGGATCTTTCACTATAGCTCCTGACTAGTGGTGACTGTGGGCATACAGAATTTATTTTAAAAATCTGTGGCTATACAGGGAATTTGGTGCTCTATATAAAAAAAACAAAGTACAGACCCCTATAGGGTAAACAATCAGTACAGGAATTTATATAAAAAGATGTTCAGTATTGACTGACTACCAGCAGTACTTCTACTGTACTTCTTGTACTTCTTTTTTCTATCTCTAGTCCTTGACCAATCTTTGTACTTCTTTTTTCTATCTCTAGTCCTTGACCAATCTTTGTACTTCTTTTTTCTATCTCTAGTCCTTGACCAATCTTTGTACTTCTTTTTTCTATCTCTAGTCCTTGACCAATCTTTGTACTTCTTTTTTCTATCTCTAGTCCTTGACCAATCATTCAGCTCCCGCTGGGCTGTTCATTTTCCATAAGCTGGATACTGGGCTCAGCTGTACAATATCTTGCTGTGTTTACATTAACTAGATCTACAAACCAGTTTTTATTGTAGAAAATTGTTTTACAAATGTTCTTCCACAGAAGCATAGAAGGAGAAAGAAAAGGTTTTCTACTGTGGACAAATCAATTTCTTCATTTTGTTTTGCAGTATATTAATATTTAAACACATGTAGAATTCCTTTGCATTTTTGTTAGGAACATTGAGGCAGATTTGCTAATTCTGTCTAATATTTAGACAGTGTAAATACAGATTAGACAGTCTAAAGATGTTCCAAATTTATCCAAGTGGCTGATGCTGAATGATAAATTTGGTGCATGTTTAGACTGTCTAGTCTGCTTATACCACCTATTAAGCCAGTGTCAGATGTGGGCATTCACTGCATGAAAAATGCCTGGTGTGGGATCATGAATTCCCATAGTGAACTCTGCACCGTTGACCAGACCGTACAACATTAGGGCTCATGCACACGACCACACGTATTTTGCGGCCCACAAAACACAATTCCGAAATAAATACGGATGACGTCCGTGTGCATTCAGTATTTTGTGGAACTGCTGACCCCTAATAGAACAGAACTATCTTTGTCCATAATGCGGACAATAATAGGATGTTCTATTTTTTGCGGAATGGAGATATGGACATATGGAAACGGAATGCACACGGAGTAATTTCCGTTTTTTTTGCTGACCCATTGAAATGAATGGTTCCGCGTACGGTCCGCACAAAAAAAAAACAGAACGGACACAGAAAGAAAATATGTTTGTGTGCATGAGCCCTTTTAATGATTTAGAATTATATCTCATATGATACACTTAGATTTTGTGTAGCACTTTTGAGTGTCAACTACAGGCATAAAACATACAAGGCAATTTCTTGCTTTAGAGTACAACTGTATTTAAATTATTAAAATCATTTAGTACTGCATAAAGTTTAGGTGAAGTCCTAGTCTAATGATACTTTTGGGGATGAGAGTCTGTAGAAACACTTCTTCCCTATAATTGACCTGTGCAAAAGGTTCTGGCGATCACCCGATGAACGAGCAAGCACTTGTTCATCGGTAGATTGTGTTTTCCAGTGGGGAAATAAAATCATCTTTTCTGTCACTGTGAAGCAGATTGTCCTATGTAAGCAAGGATCTGCTGCCTGGAAATGATGATTTTCTATGGGAACATGCAATCACTGAATTGATCACTTGTCTCCATACAGTGGTGGTTTTATATTGCAATGTAGTAAGCAAAAAACATTAACCATTAACATTTTTGCTAATTTAACGTGTCACTTTATGTGTAACAACTTTGGAACGCTTTTACTTATCCAAGCGATTCTGAGATTGTCACCATACGTCTACTTTATGGTTGCATCATTTTGTGAATGTCATTTTATATTTTAGGACAATAGAAGGATTAGATTTATAGATGGAAATTTTTAAGGAAATTTCCAAAATCTACTTTTTTAAGGACAAATTGAGTTTTGAGATCACTTTGTGGGGCTTACGCAGTTGAAACCACTCATAAATGACCCCCTTTTAGAAACTACACTCCTCAAGTTATTCAAAACTGATTTTACAAACATTGTTAACCCTTTATATGTTTCACAGGAATTAAAGTAAAATATAGGCGAAATTTCAGATTTTTTTTCTTTTTTCTTTTTTTTTTTTTAGCAAAGGGCTAAGTTGCATAAAATTAAAAGGCCTATTTCTCCAAATTTGGGGCATGTGTCGATGGGACCAAGACCATAAAATTCTGTTGACAAGTGCACATCTATCATGTGAGCTTGATTTATTTCAAGGTGTATGGTGACAGATTCCCTTTAAAGTGTTATTCAGTTTAAAGGTAGGCTAACATGTTTTTAGTACAATGGTATGTAGCAGTCAGCAATTTTTTTTATAAATGTACTAGTCTGCAAATTCTATTGATAAGGTCCAGTTGCTCCTTTTTTAAGGCGTCCTAATATTGGCTTAAT
>JAKVIS010003457.1:0-16616 GCA_033119425.1 Bufotes viridis
TCGGAGGTAACATCAGTAAAAAGAATCTGTTGAGCATTCTTCAGAGATAAAACATGCCTGGAGTCTGTTCAAGAGTATTTGTGAGCACGGTAGGCAAGCACCCCAGGGTGGGACTCGAACCCACAATCCCCTGGCTTAGGAGGCCAGTGCACTTATCCGTTATTAGGCCACTGGGGGCCACATGCTACACAGAGGTGCAAAGTCAGCTTAATTTTTTTCAAGCGACAAAAACATTATCTTGAGACTATGTTACTCAAGGAGGTTTTCAATTGCCAGTGGCAGTCCAGATGGAAAACAATTTACAACCATGTGCTTGTTTTCCTTACACAAGAACAAGGAGATTCTAGAGTCTTAATTTGGCTAGTCAGGACATATACTTAATTCTGATGATCAAAATCTCATCGGACTGCATTTCCCTTCAAACATGTTAATACTCCTCATGTGGGATCGGAGAGACGTGCTCTACTGCCGTTCTAAAGCGCACAGATAAAAAGTCAAGAGAAACAATGCTCCAGGTGGGGCTTGAACTCACAACCTCGGCATTAGCTCAGCAGTTGCTGCTTTACCAGTGCACGCGCGCTGACCGATTGCTATGCCACTGGAGCCACTTGCGTGCTGTTTGAAAGACCGATATATAAAGGCAATTACTTTCCGGGCGCAAAGCGGCGTAGTTCCCAATAATTGATAGAAAGTAAGCACTGGCCATACTGGTCCTGCCTGTAAACAGCTGGCAGAAAAAAGTGGTCCCCTTTAAGAACTAGAATGAGTGCAAAATGGCAGGGCCCTCTTAAATCAACATCGGTAGTCTGACCTCACAAAGCTCTCTTCCCCTGGATGTACCAGAGGCTTAACTTCCACAGGCTCGCATAAACTACTTGCAGACGGCCTTCCCGGAAGGGTGGAGACTGCTGCATGCATTTGGAAAAGAGTTGTTCCTTAGGATTGTAAAGTGCACGCCCTGGGACCACTAGACCGACCTTTCTGCAGTGGAAATTTCACTGATAGCACTTTAGACCAGCGATCGGGGGTGGCATCGCGGTAAAGGAATCTGTTGGAGACATTTCTTCCCAGGGCTAAAACCTGTGCCTGGGGTCTTGTTTCGATGGCACTGGTGACCGACACTTAGATGGGACTGAGGCCCTGTCCTGACCTTGGGGGCGGTGCTGTTAGCTCAGTGGGCCACTGGGGCCTCATGCTACAAGTCATAGAAGTCAGCTGTTTTTCACAGCTAGACAAAACATTATCTTGAGACTGTTACTCAGAGTTTCTGGTGACAGTAACAGTCCAGAGTGGAAAACAATTTTAACTAATGGCTTGTTTTCCTACACAAGGTACAGAGTTTCAGGAGTCTTAGTTTCAAGACTTGGTCCAGGACATATCTTATTCTGATGATGCCGCTCTCATGGACTGTATCCTTCAAACATGTTATTCTGCATCATGGCAGGATCGGAGAGACATTGCTTTCTACTGCGATTCAGCTACAGATAAAGTCAAAGAAACAGTAATAACTCGGTGAGGCTGAGACTGCTACCTCGGCGATGTGCCGACGAGTCACTGCTTTGCAGGTTTTCCGCGTGCTGACCGATTAAATACCACTGAGGACAGAACTAGCGAGCGTTGAAGAGGCCGATGTACCAAGAACAGTTATAGAACGCAAGCGAAGCGTTCTGATAATTGTCTGATGGTCAGGAGATGAGGGCCGGTACTTGCATACATCGTTCACCTCTTCTGTAGGACGGTAATAGGCCGTGCCGTACCTGAAGCGATCCCGCATAAGAAATTCATGGTTCTTGGACGCCAGAAGCTTGCTGTGGAAAAACATTGATTTTGAGGTCGGTGAAAGAGCACCCTCACCCGATGAGCGAGTGTTTGCTCGTTCATTGGGTGATTGTCGACGAGCTAGTTATGAGGATCAAATCTTGCCTGGCGCTCTGTCCCGACAATAGGTCATGGCTTGGGTCCATATGAAAGGACCTTAAGTGAGGCGTGTCTAGGTTGCATCAATTATCCAAATCAGTAGCAAGTCATCGGTCAGTGAAGATGATCTGATTTATAGCATACTACAAGCCACCTACTCCACTCTTTTGATGCTTATGGATAAAAGCATTTGGACCACACCTCATCACTGAATTCAGGTGTTTCATTCAGTCCCATAACCACAGCTGCAGGTGTATAAAATCAAGCACCTAGCCATTGCAGTCTGCCTTTACAAACATTTGTGAAAGAATTGAGTCCTTCTAAAGAGCTAGAATGGAATTGCAAGCAATGAGGCCTCTCGCTCAACATCAGTGTCTGACCTCTACAAATGCTACTTCTGGATGTATGTGCACAACTTCCCACAGGCACACACCAAACTCTTGCAGACAGCCTTCCCAGAAGAGTGGAAACTCTCTGTATTTGGAAAAGGGATTGTTCCTTAGGGATGAAACCTTTTTAGGGACACACAAACCGCCTTTCTATGGTCAAATTTCACTACAATGTATTTAAATGGCAATCGGAGGTAACATCCAGTAAAGAATCTGTTGGAGCATTCTTCCAGAGCTAAAACATGCCTGGAGTCTGTTCAGAGTGGCACGGTAGGCAAACACCCCAGATGGGACTCGAACCCACAATCCCTGGCTTAGGAGGCCAGTGCCTTATCCATTAGGCCACTGGGGCCACATGCTACAAAGTGCAAGTCAGCTTATTTTTTTCAAACGACAAAAACATTATCTTGAGACTATGTTACTCAGAGTTTTCTGGTGCCAGTGGCAGTCCAGATGGAAAACAATTTTAACCATGTGCTTGTTTTCCTTACACAAGAGCAAGGAGTTTCTAGGAGTCTTAATTTTGAAGACTTAGTCCAGGACATATCTTAATTCTGATGATGCAAATCTCATCGGGCTGCATTTCCCTTCAAACATGTTAATATATCATGACGGGATCGGAGAGACATTGCTTTCCTACTGCCGTTCTAAAACACAGATAAAGTCAAGAAAACAATGCTCCAGGTGAGGCTTGAACTCACAACCTCGGCATTGCTCAACAGTTACTGCTTTATAAGTACCGCGCGCTGACCGATTGCGCCACTGGAGCACTGCGGCTGTTTGAAGAGACCGATATATAAGGCAGTTATCGGGCACAAGCGAAACGTTCCCAATAATTGTCTGATCGTCAGCGGAGATGAGGGCAGTATTTACATGCATCATTCACCTCTTCTGTATAGGGACGAGTAATCGATACAGTAATGGCTTGTCCCCATAGAAATTCATGGTTCTTGGACAGCAGAAGCTTGCTGTGGAAAAACATTGATTTTGGGGTCCGGTAGAAAGACACCCTCACCCGATGAGCGAGTGTTTGCTCGTTCATTGGGTGATTGTCGACGACTAATTATGAGGATCAAATCTTATACAACGCTCATCCCCGACAATAGGTCTGACTATGGGTCCATATGAAAGGACCTTAAGTGAGGCGTGTCTAAGTTGCATCAATTATCAAAATCAGTAACCAAGTCATCGGTCAGTGAAGATGATCTGATTTATAGCATACTACAAGCCACCTACTCCCTCCTTTTGATGCGCTATATGGACAAAAGCATTTGGACACACCTCAATCACTGAATTCAGGTGTTTCATTCAGTCCCATAACCACAGCTGCAGGTGTATAAAATCAAGCACCTAGCCATGCAGTCTACCTTTACAAACATTTGTGAAAGAATTGGTCCTTTTAAAGAGCTAGAATGGAGATTGCAAGCAATGAGGCCCTCTCGCTCAACATCAGTGTCTGACCTCACAAATGCTCTTCTGGATGTATGAGCACAACTTCCCACAGGCACACACCAAACTCTTGCAGACAGCCTTCCCAGAAGAGTGGAAACTCTCTGTATTTGGAAAAGGGATTGTTCCTTGGGATGAAACCTTTTTGGGACACACAAACCGCCTTTCTATGGTCAAATTTCACACAATGTATTTAAATGGCAATCGGAGGTAACATCCAGTAAAGAATCTGTTGGAGCATTCTTCCAGAGCTAAAACATGCCTGGAGTCTGTTCAGAAGTGGCACGGTAGGCAAACACCCCAGATGGGACTCGAACCCACAATCCCTGGCTTAGGAGGCCAGTGCCTTATCCATTAGGCCACTGGGGCCACATGCTACAAAGTGCAAGTCAGCTTATTTTTTTCAAACGACAAAAACATTATCTTGAGACTATGTTACTCAGAGTTTTCTGGTGCCAGTGGCAGTCCAGATGGAAAACAATTTTAACCATGTGCTTGTTTTCCTTACACAAGAGCAAGGAGTTTCTAGGAGTCTTAATTTTGAAGACTTAGTCCAGGACATATCTTAATTCTGATGATGCAAATCTCATCGGGCTGCATTTCCCTTCAAACATGTTAATATATCATGGCGGGATCGGAGAGACATTGCTTTCCTACTGCCGTTCTAAAACACAGATAAAGTCAAGAAAACAATGCTCCAGGTGAGGCTTGAACTCACAACCTCGGCATTGCTCAGCAGTTACTGCTTTATAAGTACCGCGCTGACCGATTGCGCCACTGGAGCACTTGCGGCTGTTTGAAAAGACCGATATATAAGGCAGTTATCGGGCACAAGCGAAACGTTCTCAATAATTGTCTGATCGTCAGCGGAGATGAGGGCAGTATTTACATGCATCATTCACCTCTTCTGTATAGGGCGAGTAATCGATACAGTAATGGCTTGTCCCCATAGAAATTCATGGTTCTTGGACAGCAGAAGCTTGCTGTGGAAAAACATTGATTTTGGGGTCCAGTAGAAAGACACCCTTACCCGATGAGCGAGTGTTTGCTCGTCGCTCATTGGGTGATTGTCGACGGCTAATTATGAGGATCCAAATCTTATACAAACGCTCATCCTCGACAATAGGTCTGACTATGGGTCCATATGAAAGGACCTTAAGTGAGGCGTGTCTAATGTTGCATCAATTATCAAAATCAGTAACCAAGTCATCGGTCAGTGAAGATGATCTTGATTTATAACATACTACAAGCCACCTACTCCTCCCCTTTTGATGCGCTATATGGACAAAAGCATTTGGACACACCCTCAATCACTGAATTCAGGTGTTTCATTCAGTCCCATAACCACAGCTGCAGGTGTATAAAATCAAGCACCTAGCCATGCAGTCTACATTTACAAACATTTGTGAAAGAATTGGTCCTTTTAAAGAGCTAGAATGGAGATTGCAAGCAATGAAGCCCTCTCGCTCAACATCAGTGTCTGACCTCACAAATGCTCTTCTGGATGTATGGGCACAACTTCCCACAGGCACACACCAAACTCTTGCAGACATCCTTCCCAGAAGAGTGGAAACTCTCTGTATTTGGAAACAGGATTGTTCCTTGGGATGAAACCTTTTTGGGACACACAAACCTTTCTATGGTCAAATTTCAAACAATGTATTTAAATGGCAGTCGGAGGTAACATCCAGTAAAGAATCTGTTGGAGCATTCTTCCAGAGCTCAAACATGCCTGGAGTCTGTTCAAGTGGCACGGTAGGCAAACACCCCAGATGGGACTCGAACCCACAATCCCTGGCTTAGGAGGCCAGTGCCTTATCCATTAGGCCACTGGGGCCACATGCTACAAAGTGCAAGTCAGCTTATTTTTTTTCAAACGACAAAAACATTATCTTGAGACTATGTTACTCAGAGTTTTCTGGTGCCAGTGGCAGTCCAGATGGAAAACAATTATAACCATGTGCTTGTTTTCCTACACAAGAGCAAGGAGTTTCTAGGAGTCTTAATTTTGAAGACTTAGTCCAGGACATATCTTAATTCTGATGATGCAAATCTCATCGGGCTGCATTCCCTTCAAACATGTTAATATATCATGACGGGATCGGAGAGACATTGCTTTCTTACTGCCGTTCTAAAACACAGATAAAGTCAAGAAAACAATGCTCAGGTGAGGCTGAACTCACAACCTCGGCATTGCTCAACAGTTACTGCTTTATAAGTACCGCACGCTGACCGATTGCGCCACTGGAGCACTTGCGCCGTTTGAAGAGACCGATATATAAGGCAATTATCGGGCACAAGCAGAAACGTTCCCAATAATTGTCTGATGTCAGCGGAGATGAGGGCCGTGTTTACATGCATCATTCACCTCTTCTGTATAGGGACTCAGTAATCGATACAGTAATGGCTTGTCCCCATAGAAATTCATGGTTCTTGGACAGCAGAAGCTTGCTGTGGAAAAACATTGATTTTGGGGTCGGTAGAAAGACACCCCTTACCCGATGAGCGAGTGTTTGCTCGTTCATTGGAGTGATTGTCGACGGCTAATTATGAGGATCAAATCTTATACAAACGCTCATCCCCGACAATAGGTCTGACTATGGGTCCATATGAAAGGACCTTAAGTGAGGCGTGTCTAAGTTGCATCAATTATCAAAATCAGTAACCAAGTCATCGGTCAGTGAAGATGATCTGATTTATAGCATACTACAAGCCACCTACTCCCTCCTTTTGATGCGCTATATGGACAAAAGCATTTGGACACACCTCAATCACTGAATTCAGGTGTTTCATTCAGTCCCATAACCACAGCTGCAGGTGTATAAAATCAAGCACCTAGCCATGCAGTCTACCTTTACAAACATTTGTGAAAGAATTGGTCCTTTTAAAGAGCTAGAATGGAGATTGCAAGCAATGAGGCCCTCTCGCTCAACATCAGTGTCTGACCTCACAAATGCTCTTCTGGATGTATGGGCACAACTTCCCACAGGCACACACCAAACTCTTGCAGACATCCTTCCCAGAAGAGTGGAAACTCTCTGTATTTGGAAACGGGATTGTTCCTTGGGATGAAACCTTTTTGGGACACACAAACCGCCTTTCTATGGTCAAATTTCACACAATGTATTTAAATGGCAGTCGGAGGTAACATCCAGTAAAGAATCTGTTGGAGCATTCTTCCAGAGCTAAAACATGCCTGGAGTCTGTTCAAGTGGCACGGTAGGCAAACACCCCAGATGGGACTCAAACCCACAATCCCTGGCTTAGGAGGCCAGTGCCTTATCCATTAGGCCACTGGGGCCACATGCTACAAAGTGCAAGTCAGCTTATTTTTTTCAAACGACAAAACATTATCTTGAGACTATGTTACTCAGAGTTTTCTGGTGCCAGTGGCAGTCCAGATGGAAAACAATTTTAACCATGTGCTTGTTTTCCTTACACAAGAGCAAGGAGTTTCTAGGAGTCTTAATTTTGAAGACTTAGTCCAGGACATATCTTAATTCTGATGATGCAAATCTCATCGGGCTGCATTTCCCTTCAAACATGTTAATATATCATGACGGGATCGGAGAGACATTGCTTTCCTACTGCCGTTCTAAAACACAGATAAAGTCAAGAAAACAATGCTCCAGGTGAGGCTTGAACTCACAACCTCGGCATTGCTCAACAGTTACTGCTTTATAAGTACCGCGCTGACCGATTGCGCCACTGGAGCACTTGCGGCCATTTGAAGAGACCGATATATAAGGCAATTATCGGGCACAAACGTAAACGTTCCCAATAATTGTCTGATCGTCAGCGGAGATGAGGGCAGTATTTACATGCATCATTCACCTCTTCTGTATAGGGACGAGTAATCGATACAGTAATGGCTTGTCCCCATAGAAATTCATGGTTCTTGGACAGCAGAAGCTTGCTGTGGAAAAACATTGATTTTGGGGTCCGGTAGAAAGACACCCTCACCCGATGAGCGAGTGTTTGCTCGTTCATTGGGTGATTGTCGACGGCTAATTATGAGGATCAAATCTTATACAAACGCTCATCCTCGACAATAGGTCTGACTATGGGTCCATATGAAAGGACCTTAAGTGAGGCGTGTCTAAGTTGCATCAATTATCAAAATCAGTAACCAAGTCATCGGTCAGTGAAGATGATCTGATTTATAGCATACTACAAGCCACCTACTCCCTCCTTTTGATGCGCTATATGGACAAAAGCATTTGGACACACCTCAATCACTGAATTCAGGTGTTTCATTCAGTCCCATAACCACAGCTGCAGGTGTATAAAATCAAGCACCTAGCCATGCAGTCTACCTTTACAAACATTTGTGAAAGAATTGGTCCTTTTAAAGAGCTAGAATGGAGATTGCAAGCAATGAGTCCCTCTCGCTCAACATCAGTGTCTGACCTCACAAATGCTCTTTTGGATGTATGGGCACAACTTCCCACAGGCACACACCAAACTCTTGCAGACAGCCTTCCCACAAGAGTGGAAACTCTCTGTATTTGGAAAAGGGATTGTTCCTTGGGATGAAACCTTTTGGGACACACAAACCGCCTTTCTATGGTCAAATTTCACACAATGTATTTAAATGGCAGTCGGAGGTAACATCCAGTAAAGAATCTGTTGGAGCATTCTTCCAGAGCTAAAACATGCCTGGAGTCTGTTCAAGTGGCACGGTAGGCAAACACCCCAGATGGGACTCGAACCCACAATCCCGGGCTTAGGAGGCCAGTGCCTTATCCATTAGGCCACTGGGGCTACATGCTACAAAGTGCAAGTCAGCTTATTTTTTTAAACGACAAAAACATTATCTTGAGACTATGTTACTCAGAGTTTTCTGGTGCCAGTGGCAGTCCAGATGGAAAACAATTTTAACCATGTGCTTGTTTTCCTTACACAAGAGCAAGGAGTTTCTAGGAGTCTTAATTTTGAAGACTTAGTCCAGGACATATGTTAATTCTGATGATGCAAATCTCATCAGGCTGCATTTCCCTTCAAACATGTTAATATATCATGACGGGATCGGAGAGACATTGCTTTCCTACTGCCGTTCTAAAACACAGATAAAGTCAAGAAAACAATGCTCCAGGTGAGGCTTGAACTCACAACCTCGGCATTGCTCAACAGTTACTGCTTTATAAGTACCGCGCGCTGACCGATTGCGCCACTGGAGCACTTGCGGCCGTTTGAAGAGACCGATATATAAGGCAATTATCGGGCACAAACGAAGCGTTCCCAATAATTGTCTGATCGTCAGCGGAGATGAGGGCCGTATTTACATGCATCATTCACCTCTTCTGTATAGGGACGAGTAATCGATACAGTAATGGCTTGTCCCCATAGAAATTCATGGTTCTTGGACAGCAGAAGCTTGCTGTGGAAAAACATTGATTTTGGGGTCGGTAGAAAGACACCCTCACCCGATGAGCGAGTGTTTGCTCGTTCATTGGGTGATTGTCGACTGACTAATTATGAGGATCAAATCTTATACAAACGCTCATCCCGACAATAGGTCTGACTATGGGTCCATATGAAAGGACCTTAAGTGAGGCGTGTCTAAGTTGCATCAATTATCAAAATCAGTAACCAAGTCATCGGTCAGTGAAGATGATCTGATTTATAGCATACTACAAGCCACCTACTCCCTCCTTTTGATGCGCTATATGGACAAAAGCATTTGGACACACCTCAATCACTGAATTCAGGTGTTTCATTCAGTCCCATAACCACAGCTGCAGGTGTATAAAATCAAGCACCTAGCCATGCAGTCTACCTTTACAAACATTTGTGAAAGAATTGGTCCTTTTAAAGAGCTAGAATGGAGATTGCAAGCAATGAGTCCCTCTCGCTCAACATCAGTGTCTGACCTCACAAATGCTCTTCTGGATGTATGGGCACAACTTCCCACAGGCACACACCAAACTCTTGCAGACAGCCTTCCCAGAAGAGTGGAAACTCTCTGTATTTGGAAAAGGGATTGTTCCTTGGGATGAAACCTTTTTGGGACACACAAACCGCCTTTCTATGGTCAAATTTCACACAATGTATTTAAATGGCAGTCGGAGGTAACATCCAGTAAAGAATCTGTTGGAGCATTCTTCCAGAGCTAAAACATGCCTGGAGTCTGTTCAAGTGGCACGGTAGGCAAACACCCCAGATGGGACTCAAACCCACAATCCCTGGCTTAGGAGGCCAGTGCCTTATCCATTAGGCCACTGGGGCCACATGCTACAAAGTGCAAGTCAGCTTATTTTTTCAAGCGACAAAAACATTATCTTGAGACTATGTTACTCAGAGTTTTCTGGTGCCAGTGGCAGTCAGATGGAAAACAATTTTAACCATGTGCTTGTTTTCCTTACACAAGAGCAAGGAGTTTCTAGGAGTCTTAATTTTGAAGACTTAGTCCAGGACATATCTTAATTCTGATGATGCAAATCTCATCGGACTGCATTTCCCTTCAAACATGTTAATATATCATGACGGGATCGGAGAGACATTGCTTTCCTACTGCCGTTCTAAAACACAGATAAAGTCAAGAAAACAATGCTCCAGGTGAGGCTTGAACTCACAACCTCGGCATTGCTCAACAGTTACTGCTTTATAAGTACCGCGCTGACCGATTGCGCCACTGGAGCACTTGCGGCCGTTTGAAGAGACCGATATATAAGGCAATTATCGGGCACAAACGAAACGTTCCCAATAATTGTCTGATCGTCAGCGGAGATGAGGGCCGTATTTACATGCATCATTCACCTCTTCTGTATAGGGACGAGTAATCGATACAGTAATGGCTTGTCCCCATAGAAATTCATGGTTCTTGGACAGCAGAAGCTTGCTGTGGAAAAACATTGATTTTGGGGTCCGGTAGAAAGACACCCTCACCCGATGAGCGAGTGTTTGCTCGTTCATTGGGTGATTGTCGACGGCTAATTATGAGGATCAAATCTTATACAAACGCTCATCCCCGACAATAGGTCTGACTATGGGTCCATATGAAAGGACCTTAAGTGAGGCGTGTCTAAGTTGCATCAATTATCAAAATCAGTAACCAAGTCATCGGTCAGTGAAGATGATCTGATTTATAGCATACTACAAGCCACCTACTCCCTCCTTTTGATGCGCTATATGGACAAAAGCATTTGGACACACCTCAATCACTGAATTCAGGTGTTTCATTCAGTCCCATAACCACAGCTGCAGGTGTATAAAATCAAGCACCTAGCCATGCAGTCTACCTTTACAAACATTTGTGAAAGAATTGATCCTTTTAAAGAGCTAGAATGGAGATTGCAAGCAATGAGTCCCTCTCGCTCAACATCAGTGTCTGACCTCACAAATGCTCTTTTGGATGTATGGGCACAACTTCCCACAGGCACACACCAAACTCTTGCAGACAGCCTTCCCACAAGAGTGGAAACTCTCTGTATTTGGAAAAGGGATTGTTCCTTGGGATGAAACCTTTTTGGGACACACAAACCGCCTTTCTATGGTCAAATTTCACACAATGTATTTAAGTGGCAATCGGAGGTTGCTTTCCTACTGCCGTTCTAAAACACAGATAAAGTCAAGAAAACAATGCTCCAGGTGAGGCTTGAACTCACAACCTCGGCATTGCTCAACAGTTACTGCTTTATAAGTACCGCGCGCTGACCGATTGCGCCACTGGAGCACTTGGGCCGTTTGAAGAGACCGATATATAAGGCAATTATCGGGCACAAACGAAACGTTCCCAATAATTGTCTGATCGTCAGCGGAGATGAGGGCCGTATTTACATGCATCATTCACCTCTTCTGTATAGGGACGAGTAATCGATACAGTAATGGCTTGTCCCCATAGAAATTCATGGTTCTTGGACAGCAGAAGCTTGCTGTGGAAAAACATTGATTTTGGGGTCCGGTAGAAAGACACCCTCACCCGATGAGCGAGTGTTTGCTCGTTCATTGGGTGATTGTCGACGGCTAATTATGAGGATCAAATCTTATACAAACGCTCATCCCCGACAATAGGTCTGACTATGGGTCCATATGAAAGGACCTTAAGTGAGGCGTGTCTAAGTTGCATCAATTATCAAAATCAGTAACCAAGTCATCGGTCAGTGAAGATGATCTGATTTATAGCATACTACAAGCCACCTACTCCCTTCTTTTTGATGCGCTATATGGACAAAAGCATTTGGACACACCTCAATCACTGAATTCAGGTGTTTCATTCAGTCCCATAACCACAGCTGCAGGTGTATAAAATCAAGCACCTAGCCATGCAGTCTACCTTTACAAACATTTGTGAAAGAATTGGTCCTTTTAAAGAGCTAGAATGGAGATTGCAAGCAATGAGGCCCTCTCGCTCAACATCAGTGTCTGACCTCACAAATGCTCTTCTGGATGTATGGGCACAACTTCCCACAGGCACACACCAAACTCTTGCAGACAGCCTTCCCAGAAGAGTGGAAACTCTCTGTATTTGGAAACGGGATTGTTCCTTGGGATGAAACCTTTTTGGGACACACAAACCGCCTTTCTATGGTCAAATTTCACACAATGTATTTAAATGGCAGTCGGAGGTAACATCCAGTAAAGAATCTGTTGGAGCATTCTTCCAGAGCTAAAACATGCCTGGAGTCTGTTCAAGTGGCACGGTAGGCAAACACCCCAGATGGGACTCAAACCCACAATCCCTGGCTTAGGAGGCCAGTGCCTTATCCATTAGGCCATGTTACTCAGAGTTTTCTGGTGCCAGTGGCAGTCCAGATGGAAAACAATTTTAACCATGTGCTTGTTTTCCTTACACAAGAGCAAGGAGTTTCTAGGAGTCTTAATTTTGAAGACTTAGTCCAGGACATATCTTAATTCTGATGATGCAAATCTCATCGGGCTGCATTTCCCTTCAAACATGTTAATATATCATGACGGGATCGGAGAGACATTGCTTTCCTACTGCCGTTCTAAAACACAGATAAAGTCAAGAAAACAATGCTCCAGGTGAGGCTTGAACTCACAACCTCGGCATTGCTCAACAGTTACTGCTTTATAAGTACCGCGCGCTGACCGATTGCGCCACTGGAGCACTTGCGGCCGTTTGAAGAGACCGATATATAAGGCAATTATCGGGCACAAACGAAACGTTCCCAATAATTGTCTGATCGTCAGCGGAGATGAGGGCCGTATTTACATGCATCATTACATGCATCATTTACATGCATCATACTCCCTTCTTTTGATGCGCTATATGGACAAAAGCATTTGGACACACCTCAATCACTGAATTCAGGTGTTTCATTCAGTCCCATAACCACAGCTGCAGGTGTATAAAATCAAGCACCTAGCCATGCAGTCTACCTTTACAAACATTTGTGAAAGAATTGGTCCTTTTAAAGAGCTAGAATGGAGATTGCAAGCAATGAGGCCCTCTCGCTCAACATCAGTGTCTGACCTCACAAATGCTCTTCTGGATGTATGGGCACAACTTCCCACAGGCACACACCAAACTCTTGCAGACAGCCTTCCCAGAAGAGTGGAAACTCTCTGTATTTGGAAACGGGATTGTTCCTTGGGATGAAACCTTTTTGGGACACACAAACCGCCTTTCTATGGTCAAATTTCACACAATGTATTTAAATGGCAGTCGGAGGTAACATCCAGTAAAGAATCTGTTGGAGCATTCTTCCAGAGCTAAAACATGCCTGGAGTCTGTTCAAGTGGCACGGTAGGCAAACACCCCAGATGGGACTCAAACCCACAATCCCTGGCTTAGGAGGCCAGTGCCTTATCCATCCACTGGGGCCACATGCTACAAAGTGCAAGTCAGCTTATTTTTTTTCAAACGACAAAAACATTATCTTGAGACTATGTTACTCAGAGTTTTCTGGTGCCAGTGGCAGTCCAGATGGAAAACAATTTTAACCATGTGCTTGTTTTCCTTACACAAGAGCAAGGAGTTTCTAGGAGTCTTAATTTTGAAGACTTAGTCCAGGACATATCTTAATTCTGATGATGCAAATCTCATCGGGCTGCATTTCCCTTCAAACATGTTAATATATCATGACGGGATCGGAGAGACATTGCTTTCTTACTGCCGTTCTAAAACACAGATAAAGTCAAGAAAACAATGCTCCAGGTGAGGCTTGAACTCACAACCTCGGCATTGCTCAACAGTTACTGCTTTATAAGTACCGCGCGCTGACCGATTGCGCCACTGGAGAACTTGCGGCTGTTTGAAGAGACCGATATATAAGGCAATTATCGGGCACAAGCGAAAGCGTTCCCAATAATTGTCTGATCGTCAGCGGAGATGAGGGCAGTATTTCATGCATCATTCACCTCTTCTGTATAGGGACGAGTAATCGATACAGTAATGGCTTGTCCCCATAGAAATTCATGGTTCTTGGACAGCAGAAGCTTGCTGTGGAAAAACATTGATTTTGGGGTCGGTAGAAAGACACCCTCACCCGATGAGCGAGTGTTTGCTCGTTCATTGGGTGATTATCGGCGACTAATTATGAGGATCAAATCTTATTCAAGCGCTCATCCCCGACAATAGGTCTGACTATGGGTCCATATGAAAGGACCTTAAGTGAGGCGTGTCTAAGTTGCATCAATTATCAAAATCAGTAACCAAGTCATCGGTCAGTGAAGATGATCTGATTTATAGCATACTACAAGCCACCTACTCCCTCCTTTTGATGCGCTATATGGACAAAAGCATTTGGACACACCTCAATCACTGAATTCAGGTGTTTCATTCAGTCCCATAACCACAGCTGCAGGTGTATAAAATCAAGCACCTAGCCATGCAGTCTACTTTTACAAACATTTGTGAAAGAATTGGTCCTTTTAAAGAGCTAGAATGGAGATTGCAAGCAACGAGGCCCTCTCGCTCAATATCAGTGTCTGACCTCACAAATGCTCTTTTGGATGTATCGGCACAACTTCCCACAGGCACACACCAAACTCTTGCAAACAGCCTTCCCAGAAGAGTGGAAACTCTCTGTTTTTGGAAAAGGGATTGTTCCTTGGGATGAAACCTTTTTGGGACACACAAACTGCCTTTCTATGGTCAAATTTCACACAATGTATTTAAATGGCAATCGGAGGTTGCTTTCCTACTGCCGTTCTAAAACACAGATAAAGTCAAGAAAACAATGCTCCAGGTGAGGCTTGAACTCACAACCTCGGCATTGCTCAACAGTTACTGCTTTATAAGTACCGCACGCTGACCGATTGCGCCACTGGAGCACTTGGGCCGTTTGAAGAGACCGATATATAAGGCAATTATCGGGCACAAACGAAACGTTCCCAATAATTGTTTGATCGTCCAAGCGGAGATGAGGGCCGTATTTACATGCATCATTCACCTCTTCTGTATAGGGACCGAGTAATCGATACAGTAATGGCTTGTCCCCATAGAAATTCATGGTTCTTGGACAGCAGAAGCTTGCTGTGGAAAAACATTGATTTTGGGGTCGGTAGAAAGACACCCTCACCCGATGAGCGAGTGTTTGCTCGTTCATTGGGTGATTGTCAGCGGCTAATTATGAGGATCAAATCTTATACAAGCGCTCATCCCCGACAATAGGTCTGACTATGGGTCCATATGAAAGGACCTTAAGTGAGGCGTGTCTAAGTTGCATCAATTATCAAAATCAGTAACCAAGTCATCGGTCAGTGAAGATGATCTGATTTATAGCATACTACAAGCCACCTACTCCTCCTTTTGATGCGCTATATGGACAAAAGCATTTGGACACACCTCAATCACTGAATTCAGGTGTTTCATTCAGTCCCATAACCACAGCTGCAGGTGTATAAAATCAAGCACCTAGCCATGCAGTCTACCTTTACAAACATTTGTGAAAGAATTGGTCCTTTTAAAGAGCTAGAATGGAGATTGCAAGCAATGAGGCCCTCTCGCTCAACATCAGTGTCTGACCTCACAAATGCTCTTCTGGATGTATGGGCACAACTTCCCACAGGCACACACCAAACTCTTGCAGACAGCCTTCCCAGAAGAGTGGAAACTCTCTGTATTTGGAAAAGGGATTGTTCCTTGGGATGAAACCTTTTGGGACACACAAACCGCCTTTCTATGGTCAAATTTCACACAATGTATTTAAATGGCAGTCGGAGGTAACATCCAGTAAAGAATCTGTTGGAGCATTCTTCCAGAGCTCAAACATGCCTGGAGTCTGTTCAAGTGGCACGGTAGGCAAACACCCCAGATGGGACTCGAACCCACAATCCCTGGCTTAGGAGGCCAGTGCCTTATCCATTAGGCCACTGGGGCCACATGCTACAAAGTGCAAGTCAGCTTATTTTTTTCAAACGACAAAAACATTATCTTGAGACTATGTTACTCAGAGTTTTCTGGTGCCAGTGGCAGTCCAGATGGAAAACAATTTTAACCATGTGCTTGTTTTCCTTACACAAGAGCAAGGAGTTTCTAGGAGTCTTAATTTTGAAGACTTAGTCCAGGACATATCTTAATTCTGATGATGCAAATCTCATCGGGCTGCATTTCCCTTCAAACATGTTAATATATCATGACGGGATCGGAGAGACATTGCTTTCCTACTGCCGTTCTAAAACACAGATAAAGTCAAGAAAACAATGCTCCAGGTGAGGCTTGAACTCACAACCTCGGCATTGCTCAACAGTTACTGCTTTATAAGTACCGCGCTGACCGGTTGCGCCACTGGAGCACTTGCGGCGTTTGAAGAGACCGATATATAAGGCAATTATCGGGCACAAGCGAAGCGTTCCCAATAATTGTCTGATCGTCCAGCGGAGATGAGGGCCGTATTTACATGCATCATTCACACTCTTCTGTATAGGGACCCAGTAGTCGATACAGTAAGCTTG
>JAKVIS010003458.1:0-17292 GCA_033119425.1 Bufotes viridis
TATTATAGCCAGTGATGAAGTACAGTACAACATAGGGCATCTTCCCTATACGTTATCACTTGCCTATAATAACATGTCTGCATTCACTCCAGACTCCCCAGGGGCTTATTAAAGGGGTGTTCTACTTGTTAGAATTGGATAACTATCAGATCGGAGGCAGGCCCACTTTCTATTGAGGTCGTCTTCAGTTAAGCTCTCAGTAGTAATGAGAAGTTGCGCTGTGCTGAGCGATTCAGACTGTGGGTTATAGAAATCAGTGGGGGTCTCAGAGCTGGGACATCTGCTAAAGCCTTCTGCCCGCCTGGGACCCACACCTATGTACATTGCCCAGCTAGGCTGTTTACCCAGCCGAACGTCACCATCTGAAGATCATGCAAAAGCCTCCATCTCCATATCATCAAAGGGGTCCATGGCGTGCGTGGGGAAGGGTACAGGCAAGGGAGCTGGCGTATAATTCGACCGGCATTAGATCCACTGCCAGAGGAGAGGTTATTCAGAATTTTTTTATTTTGTTAAGGGGCCACGGAACAGACATACAGATGCAGATAGTACACGGGTGTGCTGTCCGCATCTTTTGCATCCCTGAACTGGTCCGCATCCGACCCACAGAAATTGTGGATCCAATGTCGGCCAAAAGTACATTGATGTGTATGAGCCCTAAGCCTAGGAGGTGCTCCATACAGCAGCTCCATTCTAGCTGGTTCACTACTGAAATGACTAGAACGGAGTTGCTGCAGGGAAGTCCGTGAATTCTATGCAGGTGCCAGTTGCTACAGGGAGGTCCTCCATGCAGCAAATCCATTCTAGCTAGAACAGTAGTGCAATGACTAGAACGGAGTTGCTGCGGGAGGTTCATAATTTCTGGCCACGTGGTAGTTGCTGCAGGGAGGTCCATCATTCATGGGCACACGGGACTTGTTATAGGGAGGTCTTCCTCACAGCACCTCCGTTCTAGCTGGTGGCTACTGAACTGACTAGAATGGAGCTGCTGTAGGGAGGTTCTATATTGAGGTGCTATAACAAGTCCCTTCTATACAATTCCTTTGTTAACCATCCACTGAGCAGTTGGACCACAACTTACCAGGCAGTTATAATCCATGACTTTGTTATTATTTTTGGAAGAGGAGTTTTGGGGTTTGTCGTTTGCCCACCAGCCAGATACTTGCAGTGTAATGTTTTGGCATCTTCGCTCCCGCAGTCTGGTAGGAGTTAAACTCTGTCACATACGAGATATCAGCAGGGTGAGGCCACGGCTCTGATCTGCTACCAGCACTAAAAATTATTGTCACCCCATTTATTAAATGTTTTCCATATTCATGGGGTTCCACCAGCCACATTATAACGTGCCACAATAGGGGTTTTGAAAGAGTTTGTTTCAGAACGATCGGTGGAGATTTGAGTGCTGGGACTCCACTAATACTGAGAAAGGGGACCCCGTTATCCCAATCCACTGTGGATAACTAGCTAATTGGTGGAAGTCCGACTACTGGGACCGCCACTGATTCTATGAACGGAGGTCCCCTTCTCCTGATCCGATGGGGCAGCAGGTCAGCCATTTGCCCTGCCGCTACATTCATTCACCATGGAACCGGCCTGAAATTTGCCAAGTGTTCAACTCAACTATATCTAGATTATTTGGACATTAATTTTCAGCTGAGCAACGTCAGTGAATTACGGGTGACACGCGGTTGGCAAAAACAGACACGCGGAACGACCACTTATACTTCGTGGACATCTTCACGGATGAAACGCGTGACACTGACATGGAAATGTGAGCGAGGCCTAAGTTGGCGCATTCACACGACCACAGTATTTATCGGGTCCGCAAATTGCGGATCTGCGAAACACAGATGCTGGCTGTGTGCCTTCCGCAATTTGTGTAATGCACACGGTAGCGGCCGTAATAGAAAATGCCTATTCATGTCTCTGGGATCCTGGAATCTACTTGCTAGAAACTAGTACTCTAAGGAGACATGTCTGAGGAGAAAGTGTCCATACAGTTTTCAATCTTGAACTGCATGTGACGCTTGTCCAGGAGTTATCGCGACCTCTGCACTTAAGGGTCTTTCACACAGACGGATGCAGTGCGAGGTATCCGCACCGTGAAAGACAGCCAAGCTGCGCTCTGGACAGCAGAGACATGGAGCGTTAACATGACTAATAATGCTCCGTGCCTCTCTGTAATCTATTTACTACAAAATCACAGTGACAACTTTATCTCACTGTGATTTTGTAGTAAATAGATTACAGAGAGGCACGGAGCATTATCAATCATGTTAACGCTTCATGTCTCTGCTGTCCAGAGCGCAGCTTGGCTTTCTTTCATGGTGCGGATACATCGCACTGCATCCGTCCGCTTGAAAGAGCCCTTAGACTTTTTTTTCCAGGGAGTAAAATGTAGAACAGGGATGCCAAAGCTGCGACACTCCAGCTGTTGCAAAACTACAACTTCCAGACTATATCTACCAGGGCATGCTGGGAGCTGTACTTTCTCAAGAGCTGGAGGGCCACAGGTTGGACATCCCTGCACCACAAGCTTCTAGTTCAGCTGGGCCAGCAGAGATTTATTTTCAAATATATCTCTCCCTGTTGTGTCAACCAATGACAATGAAGCTAATTACTGAGAGTGGGCGTTGACAGAGCCATGTATATTTATTTAAATTGTCCAATCACATTCATGATAAACAACATATTAACCCAACCTCTTCTCTTTCCCTCCCATTGTAAACCAGATAAATACTGATGCATTGGCAGATATATTGTGCATTTCTGGAAAGCAACCCACTGACATCTTTCTTGGATATCATTATTACCTGGCAGGGGAGATACCATAATCACTAAGGTGGTTCTCTAACAAAAGTTCTTATAAGAACTCTTGAGCTATATTCATAGAGACCACCAGAAGATTCCCTGCTGAAGACGACTACCGCGAGGATCGTCACCTTTCGCTTTTCTTTTTCAAAGGGCATACCTTGAGAAGTTGGAGGTAAAAGCATGGAGCCTGCAGGCAAAGAGTAAGTACCTACTTTTATTATCCATGAGGATATACCAAACCATTAGACCTGTTTTTTTGTTAAAGCGTAACTGTAATATTATCATTTTTTTTATTTGCTAATTTATTGGAGCTAGGCATGTATACCTGAGTTTGGCCTCATGCTAGGGTTGGGTGATATGAAACATAGGTCAGAATACTATCCACAGTACCAAATACCTCCCCATAAGGTGTCTCTCTGTGGTGGCCATCAATATGCCATGTTCTGTTCTCCTCCAATTGTCTTTAGTATGTAGCAGGGGGCTTAGGAAGTGAGATGTGGGTCACATAGCATTATATTGATTTATGATGCTATGTAACCCTTACAGTTCTGGAATGTACTGGATAACACTGACATAATGCTGCCAGTGTTATCCAATACATTCCAGAACTGTAAGGGTTACATAGCATCATAAATCAATATAATGCTATGTGACCCCTGCCAGCGCTGGGAGTTCAGGCCGGGAGCATGCGCTGCGGATGCGATGCGTGATGAACGCTCGTCTGCAAGGGGCCTAACGCCTCAAGCAGACATCCGTGGAGCACGGTCTGTGAAATCACGTCCTGCTGAGTGCACAAAGCGCAAGGCGTCATCGGTTGCTACGTGCACTCAGCAGGACGGGATTTCACAGACCGTGCTCCACGGATGCCTGCATGAGGCTCAAAATGAGGCACATGTGACTTTTTTATTTAAATAAGTCACTTATCTGGTGCAAGGGAGATGATAAATCTCCTCTTAAGTTTTCAATTAATTGAGTTGCACTTTGATATTTTACAGTGCACAATACAGTGTGCTGAATTGTGTGCTAAAATGCACACGTTCATGCACATGAGGACGAAAAATATACAAGTAATATTTCTGTTTATGCTAGTGGGTCCCCAAAATCTATTCCACTGGTGGGCCCTAGGCACCCCAGTCCGACGCTGATTCCCTGCATGCTCCATTCATTTCTGTGAGAGTTTTTAGAAGAGCGGAGCAAACGTGCATACTGGAAGTTGTAGTTTCACAACAGCAGGAGTGCCGCAGGCTGCGTACCCCTATTCTAGACACCAACCGCCTCCTAGTAACGTATTGAATTTTGAGGGTCATTTACTAACATGTCGTATATAAACACCGTGTATATATATATATATATGTCATAGATTTGGTCGCAAAGGGGATTTGTGGACGAATCTGCGACTTTTCCACGCTCACACCAGGTCTAAAAAAAGGGGGCCGTGGGTGGGGAAGGGTACAGGCAATGGAGCTGGCGTACAATTAGACTGGCGGTAGATCCACCGCCAGATCTACCGCCAGAGAAGGGGTTATTAGGACATGTTCTATTTTGTTAAGGGGCCGCGGAACGGACATACAGATGCAGATAGTACATGGGTGTGCTGTCCGCATCTTTTGTGGCCCAGCTGAAGTGAATGGGTCCACATCGGACCCACATAAATTGTGGATACGAAGTCGGACAAAAATGCATCGATGTGTATGAGCCCTAAGCGTAGGAGGTGCTCCATTCTAGCTGGAACAGTAGTGCAATGACTAGAACGGAGTTGCTGCGGGGAGGTTCATAATTTCTGGCCACGTGGTAGTTGCTGCAGGGAGGTCCATCATTAATGGGCACACGGGACTTGTTATAGGGAGGTCTTCCTCACAGCACCTCCGTTCTAGCTGGTGGATACTGAACTGACTAGAATGGAGCTGCTGTAGGGAGGTTCTATATTGAGGTGCTATCACAAGTCCCTTCCATACAATTCCTGATTCCTTTGTTAACCATCCACTGAGCAGTTGGGCCACAACTTACCGGCAGCCATAATCCATTACTTTGTTATTATTTTTGGAAGAGGAGTTTTGGGGTGTGTTGTTCGTTTTGCCCGCCAGCCAGATACTTGCGGTGTAATGTTTTTCCACTTCTGTCAATAACATCTTCGCTCCCGCAGTCTGGTAGGAGTTAAACTCTGATCACATAGGCAGTCTGGTAGGCGTGAGACTCTGGTCACGTACGAACAGTAAATATTATTGGCTTCCCATTTATTTAATGTTTTCCGTATTCATGGGGTTCCCCCAGCCACATTGTTATGTGCCACAATAGAGGTTTTGAAAGAGTTTTTTTTAAAGGGGTTGTCTGACGTCAGCAAAGAGCATTTTTCATGTAGACTAAGTTAATTCAAGGCACTTCCTAATGTATTGTGATGGTCCATATTGCTTCCTTTGCTGGCTGTATTCTTTTTTTCCATCGCATTATACACTGGTTGGCCATGCTTGCACACTATAGGAAAAAGCACCAGTCCTATGTGCACTCCTACGGTCCCGGCCACCAGAGAGGCTGGCACTTATTTCTATAGTGTGCAAGCACGGCCACCGATGCGGGATTACAGGGTGGCCGTAACCATGGAAATGAGAAGTTTATAATGCGATGGAAAAATTAAACCAGCCAGCAAAGGAAGCACTATGGATAATAGCAATACATTAGGAAGTGCCTTGTATTAACTTTCTCTACATGATAAATTACACTTGCTGAAGTGAGAGGACCCCTTTAAGTTATCTGTAGCACAGGGGATAACGGACTAATCGGTGGAGGTTTGAGTGATGGGTCTCCACTAATCGTGAGAAAGGGGACCCTGTTATCCCACTCCACTGGGGATAACTAGTTAATTGATGGAAGTCCGACTGCAGGGACCACCACTGATTCTAAAAACGGAGGTTCCCTTCTCCCTATCAGATGGGGCAGCAGGTCAGCCATTTGCACAGCCGCTCCTTTCATTCTCTATGGAACTGACTGAAATTGCCAAGTGTTAAACTCAACTATCTCCGTCTGTCTCATAGTAAAAGAATGGATTCATGCCAGAAATTGGTGAGACTTTGCGTAATAACTTCGTAATTTAATTTGTACTGTATAAGAAACATTTCATGAACTTGGGTGCTGTGCCCGAAGGAGAGGTGAATGGTATCCTGGGAATGCCCATAGTATCCTAATACCAGCAGTTGTAGTTTTGTCCATTTGTACCCCCCTCCATGTAATGTTTACTGATGGCCTACAACAGTGGTGGGCAAACTTATTAGTAAAATGCGCCAAATATCGACAAAACGGCGATTTTATTTTTTTTGAGAGCCAAATTTTTTAAACTTCAAATATATAGGAAGGTATATTGTTATTTACTTCATAAGGGTATTCCTAACCATCTGAACATACCTTTCTCAATCCTCGACACTACATCTTCTTTCACTCCACAACGTTTCACCCTATAAGACACATGTAGGAGGTCATTAGACCTCAGGTCAGACCACTAATCAGAACCCCAATGTTAATAAGACCTCCCTGAGAGCAGACGTCAGCTCAGACCCCAAAGTAAATGACCCCCTCAATCAGACCTCAGATAAGAGCCCCATGCCTCTCATCATGCCCATTATCATCCATGATGCCTCTCATCATCCATGATGCCTCTCAAATTCCCTTATTATAATTCTCATCACCCCATTGCCTCAGATCAGCCCCAAGTTTCATAAAATAAAAAAGCACTTACCTCTCCGGCTCCTGGATGCCGCTGCTCCTCACCACCCGCGCTCTGTTTTCCTCCTGCTGTCGGCTGTGCTGTGAACTGGCGTGCACAGCGTGACGTCACAGAGCGCCTCACACTGTGCGCAGCCCTGCACAGCCTACACCCGAGGACCAGGAAGCGGTGAGTACAGAGTCTTTACCGCTTCCTGGTCTTCACCCTCCTGCCTATTTTTGCTACGGGCAACGAAAATGCCTGTACATGTGAGCCCGCACCTGGAAGAGCCAATATAAGGGGGCTAAAGAGCCGCATGTGGCTCTAGAGCCGCAGTTTGCTGACCACTGGCCTACAATAATAGTCTTGGCATGCTAGGAGTTGTAGTTAACTTATTTTACAGTATCAGTGGATATTATAAAAGGAGAGAATTACAACCGCAAGCAGTACCAGACTGGTATAATATCTACTTATGTATAATAAGAGAATGGCAACGCTGGGGGTTGTAGTTCTCTTCTCTTATATTATCCACTGACCCTATATAATATGAGGAGAGAACTACAAGAGGAGAGAACTACGACCCCCAGCATTACCAGACTGTTATATATCAGTGGATATTATAACTGTCTGGTTTTGCTGGGGGATGTAGTTATTTCCTCTTATCCCCTCTCCCTGTAATGTCAACTTGTGTTCCATAATTACCAGCCTGGACATGCTGGGAGTTTTAGTTCTCTCCTCTTTACCTCTCCATATAATGCCCATTGCCCACTCACTTTCAACTCTTTTACACTGCCAGCAGTAGTTCCAGCAGAGAACAGCCAGACAGATTTTCTGGGTATGGGATTGCTGGGGGTTACCGTACCGCCTGCAGACCCATTGTAGCCAGAGAGCTCCGGCGGGCTGTTCTCTGCTGGGACTCTCTGGGTACTATTGGGCTAAATATAGTCATTTCTAAACTTTTTTTTTTTTTTTTTATGTGTGCTCTGCAAAATGTTTCTACATTCTGTGTTATATAAAACAGGGGAATATGGAGAGGTGTAAACAAAGGGGGAGATTTATCAAACTTGTGTAGAGTAGAATTGGCTTAGTGGCCCATAGCAAACAATCAGATTCAAGCAATCTTATTTCATAGCTCCCTTGGAAAATGAATGGTGGAATCTGATTGTTTGCTATGGGCAACTAAGCCAGTTCTACTTTACAGCAGTTTGATAAATCTCCCCCAAAATCCCCACCCTGGTCAGGTGCCAAGGTGGGGATACGGTTCACACCTCTCCATACTCCACTGTAGTTTCATGCAACTCATAATGTAGAAACATAAACAGTAAAAAAATAAATAAACATATCACGTATTGCCGCACCCTAAAAAGTATGAACTATTAAAATATATAAAATAATTAAATACATATCTCCTATGCAGTTAACACCATAACTTAAAACAAAAAAAAAATATTGAAATACACGTTATTCCCCCCAAAAAAAATCAGGAAAGGACTGTTCTATGATGGGCCGGACGTTCCATAAAAATTCGGAATGCATTGGGCCTTTTTGGAATTTTTTTTTTCCAAGCGGTATTGAGTATCACAATACTTTTTTATGATATCAAAATCAGATCTAAATTTTGTTATCGTGACAACCCTAGTCCCAACACAGATAACTGTTTTACCAGTCAATTTATTAAATGCATATGGTCTCCTAACATAGTCCTTCTTTTTATTAGGTTAAATCGAACACCTTTAACATGTCCCGTCTGCTACACGACACAGAGAAAGCTATCTACCCACCTGAGGAGGAAATGCATGAGGCTCAATAGCAATGAGATGATAAAAGCTAACTTGGCCTTGGCCAAGGAAGCACTCATGAGCATTGCGTCTAAAGGGTCTGCCATTGACTACCAAGAGATTATGTCTCTTGGATCCTTGAACGATGTGGTAGCCTTCCTGGAGGACAGAGGCTTTTTAATATTAAACAAACCAACTGTGGGCAGGTATGTGCTATCTATATTCACTAGTGTCTCTCGTGTATATACAGTTTTCTCACTCATACCCACATGGCTTTTTCATCCATTAGGACTATCCAATATGAGAGACCATCCACCTCTTTATCGGTTTCAACAATGTCACACGGGCCAGTTGAATTTGAAGTTGAAGAGGATATTTCGGACATTCCATCCATAGAGGAGAACGAACAAGAAATGGTATTTGTTCCAGTGGAAGAACCTGCTGAAGAGGTAACAGCCCACGAAGGACAGGATGAAGGAAAAGAAAGAAGAGAACATGAAGAAGATACCATAGAATATAGTGACCCAGACTTCCAGTTACGATTGGAGACAGAAGAAGAGCATATAGGAGACCATAGAAGTATGGTCAACCTTGATAAAAAAACACAGAGGTTAGTGTATACACATAGGGGGTCATTTATTGGGGAAAAAAAATAAAAAATATGTGACCCTTTTCCATCTTACGACACTTTTCTTGAGTGGGGCGCAAATGGGGCACGTTCTGGGTGGGTAAGAGAGCAGCCCGTCTAGCCTTTCACATTTATTATTTTCCGTGCCAGATTTTGGCATGGAAATGGCTTTAATCTAGCCATTCCAAAGATATTGTTGTGTGTTGCACTGCCAGCTGGAGCAAGTGCCAAAGTTTTGTGTAGGTCTGGGCCTCCACATAACTTTGGTGCCTCCAACGGCAGGGGCAAGGTACTAAGACCGGCATCCAAATCACCAGTCTTAATAAAAATGCCCCATAGTCCTTATCAATGTTGTAAAGAATCTTTACTCTGACTGACAGTGCTTTACTTAACAAATCTAGAGTACTACAGACAAAATGGTCGGTCGACGTGAGAAAAAGGATGAAGGCTGCAGGACTATACGATCGGCATTCGTGGGATCATCCCATGCTGAAGGGTTTTGCCTCCTATTTAGAACATTCTTTGGGAGTGACAAACCATGCTCAGGAGGTGGAAAACGTGTCGAGATTCCTTTATTCCATGAACCCACACAAGGTCAGCCTGGAATTTGTGAGGGACATAGAAAAAGTCAACGCCTTCTTCAACAAGCTACGTGACCAGAAGCTTGCCAACCAGACTATTTTCAACTACCTGAAGAACGTACGTAGATTCATGAAATACAATATGAGAGCAACGAACCTCTCGAACCGAATGCCAAAGCTGTATAAGTCCTGCGAATTCTTCATGACCGTCGTCGAAGATATACAGAAGAGATTGTCCAAAGGTATTTCGAAAGAAGTTGTCAGGAAAAGGTGAGTTAGTATTGCTTGAAATAAATATATACCTTTTCCATGTTTTCACATGTACTTCAAATGTACATCACAAGTATTAATACCTTCCTAACATTAACATAGTGATTTTTTTAGACACCTCTTGAAACAGTACACTTACTATTTTGTGTGTGTGTGTATGTATGTGTATATATATATATATATATAGCAATGGATAAGTAAGGCAGCACTCCTGAGATCACGATCATCGGTGCAAGCGTTCACCCCAGTTCCAGGACACATCAATATTCCAGAATATATGCAGCACTCCAAAGTAGATGAAAAAAATATAAAATTTTATTCACACATGTGAAAAAGGCAACGTTTCAGTCCCCTCACGGAACCCTCTTCAAGCCAAGAGGGTTCCGTGAGGGGACCGAAACATCACTATTTTCACATGTGTGAATAAAATTTGGATAGTTTTTTCATCTACTTTGGAGTGCTACGTATTTTCTGGAATATATATACTGTATTTTTCGCTTTATAAGACACACTTTTTCCCCCCAAAAGTGGGGGGGAAATGGCAGTGCGTCTTATAAAACAAATGTGCGCTTTTTTAATGGCTGACACTGATACATCGCTGGCCGCTATGCTGCACAGAGCGGCCTGCGATGTATCAGCGGGGGAGGGAGGAGGGACTGGAGGCCGGCAACTGCTGTTTCACTCGCAGCGGGGCCCAGTACAGTCACTGCACTCCATTACACCGGGCCCCGCTCACAGCAGTTTTTTATATGTTATCTTCAAGCAGTGTATCTGCTTTAAACTAGTGCAATCCTCTGTAATATTACTTACGATCAAAGCGGCAGGCCGGCCAGCAGCGTAACCTCACTCATTCATTCATGCTCATTAATGAAGTGGGAGGAGCGTGAATAAGTGAGTGACATTACGCTGCCGGCCGGCCTGCCGCTTTGATCGTAAGTAATATTACAGAGGATTGCACAAGTTTAAAGCAGTGACACTGCTTGAAGATAACATGAATGGACTCTACATATAAAAAACTGCTGTGAGCAGGGCCCGGTGCAGTCACTGTACTTCATTGCACTGGGTCCCGCTCACAGCAGACTTTAAATGTAAAATCGTTTTATGTAGTGCTCGAGCTCTGCTTTCTTCTGTAAGAGTACTCACTATCAAAGCAGCGGTCCAGCCGGCGCCTGACGTCACTCGGTCATGCTCCTCCCACTTCATTAATGAAGCTGACAGGAGCGTAACTGACCGAAAGAGTGACGTCACGCGCCGGCCGGACCACTGCTTTGATAGTGAGTACTCTTACAGAAGAAAGCAGAGCTGGAGCATTACATAAAACGATTTTACATATAAAGTCTGCTGTGAGCGGGTGCCCGGTGGTGTAATGGGGGGCACTATTCACACAGGGACAATATAATGTGACACATATGATACTGTGACCAGCATAAGATGATCTTATGCTGGTCACAGTATCATATGTGTCACAGTATACTGTCCTGTGTGAATAGTGACCCCCATTACATAAGATGCTATATGGTGTGTCATCCATACATCCCCATAGCAGTGTATCATACACACATCCCCCATAGCATTGTATCATCCACACATCCCCCCATAACAGTGCGTAATCCACAGATCCCCATAACAGTGTCATCCACAGATCACCCCATAACAGTGCGTAATCCACAGATCCCCCAATAACAGTGTCATCCACAGATCCCCCCATAACAGTGTCATCCACAGATCCCCCCATAACAGTGCGTCATCCACAGATCCCCCCATAACAGTGCGTCATCCACAGATCCCCCCATAACAGTGCGTCATCCACAGATCCCCCATAACAGTACATCATCCACAGATCCCCCCATAACAGTTTGTCATCCACAGATCCCCCCATAACAGTGTCATCCACATATCCCCCATAACAGTGTAATCCACAGATCCCCCATAACAGTGTCATCCACAGATCCCCCCCATAACAGTGCTTCATCCACAGATCCCCCCATAACAGTGCGTCATCCACAGATCCCCCCTTAACATTGTCATCCATAGACTACTATTAGTTCAAAACCCACCAAAAGCACACCTAAATATTTATTTTCTTATTCTCCTCCTCAAAAATCTAGGTGCGTCTTATCATCAGGTGCGTCTTATAAAGCGAACAATACGGTGTGTATATATATATATATATATATATATATAATTGTGGTAAGGTGCAGGGTGCCGTCGTGGATGGCAGGTATGTGTCACCGAGGTTCATAGCCTCGGTGAGGTAAGAGCCCGTTTTTGTTGATGTCAGCAGCAGCTAGTGCTACTGACAGAGTTTAAATAGCATGGCTGCAAAGCCGATCCGGGCCGGCTCTTACCGGGAGCAGCTAAAGTGTAGGGTGGGTGGCTGCTCCCCACGACCCAGTCCCGGTTTTGGGCTGGGTTTAAAAGCTCAGCCAGCTCAGCAGCTGGAGGCTGTGATTATCCTGGAGCTGCTAACAGGGCTGAGGAGTTCTCTGTCCTGGAGGAAAGAGCTCAGCAAGGAGGTGTTTTGTTCCTGGCTACCTGAAGCTGGATTCTCCTGCGGCTGGGCCGACAGCGTGGTGCGAACCTGCACCTACACCTCCCAGGTGACTGAACCTGTGTTGGCCTGTTTTGCTTTGCCTCCTTGTTTCTGACATGTGTGAATTACCACCAAGAGACTGTTTTTGTTTATTGTTGTGTCAGTGTGAATAAAACACTGTTTGTTGCACAATCCTGGACTCTTTGTTTTGCCTCGGTACTGCACCCGCACCGCTGTCTACCAGAGCGACTCCCCACATTTGGTGGAGGATGCGGGCATGCACAGTGAGGCTGGCGTGAACGCCGAACTTTGTTTTTTGTGCGGAGCAAAAGTGAATGTCCTATATTAGGCCGGCAAAGTTGCAGCCTGTGATCTCTGGCAACATGGAGGCTGCTGTGAAGGCTCTCGTAGAAGCTAACGTGCAGCAGCGGGAGACCAACCAGTTACTGCTACAACATGTGATGGCATTACAGGCGGCAGGAGCGTCCCACCACGTCCATGATGCCCAGAAAGCGGTCCGTGCGGCGATCCCAAAGATGACCCCCGCAGACGACGTGGAGACATACCTAGCGGTTTTTGAGAAGGTCGCCGTGAGGGAAAAGTTACCCCGTGACCAGTGGGCCGAGGTGGTTGCTCCGTTCCTGGCATCCGGACCCCAGCAAGTTTTTTTTGATTTGGCAGACGACCAGGCTGCTGACTATTCCACGGTGAAGGGGAGATCCTGGCCAGACTGGGGGTAAACGTGTTGGTCCGGGCTCAGCGGGTCCACCAGTGGGACTTCAAAGTGGCTGAACCTGCCAGGCCGCAGTACTATGAGTTGCTGCACAGGTTGCAAAAATGGCTGCAGCCTGAGGTTCTAAGTCCGACTGCTATGCTGGACCGGCTGCTGGCTGACATGTTTTGGAGGGCCTTGCCTTACCCCCTTCAACACTGGATCGGCCAGGTATCCCCCACCAATGCCCTTGAGATGGTCGACCTGGTGGAGCGATATGAGGCCACCAGAAACCTGCAGGGGGGTTCTTTTGGGAGGGGGCCAGTCACACCCCGGAAATCTCCACCCCAGTCCCGTCGGCCGGCAAAACCCCTTGCAGATCCGTCCCCAGTGGTCTGCTGGCAGTGTCGGGAGCCTGGACACATAAGGGCCAACTGTCCACAGTGGGGGGAATCCATGGAGACTAATTATGGGTACCGGGCTTCCATGTATGCCCGGAGACTGTGTGCGACCGGCATCCCCGGGACAATAGACAATCGTCATCTGTGCCAGGTGCAAGTCGGGGATAACCTGGCAGTGGCGCTGTTGGACTCAGGGAGCCTGGTAACCCTGGTAAGTGCTGCCCTGGTACAGCCCACCCAGTATACGGGCCGGACAGTGGGTGTGGTGTGCATACACGGAGACTTAAAGGACTATCCCACTGCTGTAATGTCTCTGTCCACGGTGGTCGGCACCTGGACTTGTGAAGTGGCGATCTCCACAAAGCTGCCCTATGAACTAATAATTGGGAGAGACTTCCCTGGTTTTCCGTCACTGTGGCCTGAGATGAAAGTGACTAATAGCCCTGAGACAGGGGTAACCCTAGCAGAGTGGCCTGATACCCCTGGAAGGCCAGAACCCTGGGAGCCCGAGTCTGAAGGGCCAGCGGTAGGGGTGACCACTGCTGCAGCGGTAGTGGGGAGACAACCCCACTGAGTGTAATGGTGGGAGACACGGAGGACTTGCCACCGGGACCTGAGTTGGCAGACCTCAATGTCTCCGGGAAAATTTTGGGACCGCACAACACCGGGACCAAACCCTAACCAGGGCCTGGGAGAATGTGCTGGAAATTGATGGTAAACCCCAGAAACCAGGGGCTGAATTAATGTTCCCACGATTTATTGTTCTGCAGGATATGTTGTATCGGGTGAACCAAATCCGAGGTGAACCTGTTGAACAGTTGGTGGTGCCCACAGCGTATCGCAAGCTTGTCATGGAGCTTGCCCACCAACATGTTCTTGGGGACACCTGGGGTGGCAGAAAACCCAGGACCGCATACTGCAGCGGTTTTATTGGCCCAGTGTGTTCAAGGAAGTAGAAAATTATTGTAAGTCCTGTCCAACCTGTCAGGTAACTAGCCCCCAGCCACATTTCTGTAGTCCTCTGGTACCTCTGCCAATTATTGAAGTACCGTTTGAGCGAATTGCTATGGATTTAATTGGGCCTGTACCAAAGTCTGCTAGGGGCCACCAACACATTCTGGTAGTTCTCGACTATGCCACTCGGTATCCGGAGGCGGTGCCTCTGCGACATACCTCAGCTAAGCTCATTGCCAAAGAGTTAATGGAGATGTTTTCCCGTGTGGGCCTGCCAAAAGAGGTTCTGACAGACCAAGGGACCCCTTTTATGTCCAAAGTAATGAAGGAACTGTGTAAATTGTTGTGTATAAAGCAGTTACGGACGTCCGTTTACCATCCACAAACAGACGGTCTTGTTGAGAGGTTTAACCAAACTCTAAAAAATATGTTAAAAAGGGTGGTGTCTAGAGATGGGAAGGACTGGGACCTGCTTCTGCCCTATCTCATGTTCGCAGTGCGAGAGGTACCCCAGGCCTCTACTGGGTTCTCGCCCTTCGAACTGCTTTATGGCAGACACCCTCGGGGCCTGTTGGATATCGCCAAGGAAGCATGGGAACAACAGCCTGTCCCCACAAAAGTGTCATTGAGTATGTCACCCAGATGCAGGAACGGATAGAAAGGGTGTTGCCGTTGGTCCGGGAGCATATGGAGGCAGCGCAACAAGCCCAGAGTAGGGTGTATAATCGTCAGGCTCGGGTACGGGGCTTCAATCCGGGAGATCGAGTGTTGGTTCTGGTACCCACCCTTGACAGCAAATTCCTAGCTAGGTGGCAGGGCCCCTATGAGGTGGTCGAGAAGGTAGGGAAGTAAATTACAAAGTACACCAGCCAGGCGGCGCAAGCCGGAGCAGGTGTACCATGTGAATTTGCTAAAGCCGTGGAAAGATAGGGACACGGCCGACGACCACAGCCCCGGCCAGGGCTTCTAGGTGAAAAGGGTCCAGCCCCACAGTTCGAGGCCTGTGAAGCCGTAACCACGGTAAAATTGCAGACAGCCTGTCTTCCACACAAGTTCAGGAAGTCAGGGAGTTCCTCAGTCGGAACACGGATGTGTTCTCGGACCTCCCTGGCCGCACGTCTCTCATCCGACATGACATCGTCACTGAGCCTCAGGCCAAGGTCCGGTTAAAACCATACCGGGTACCCGAGGCTCGGCGGCGGGCCATCGCGGAGGAAGTGCAGTTAATGTTGAAGCTCGATGTCATTGAGGAGTCGAAAAGTGAGTGGGCCAGTCCCATAGTCCTAATACCCAAGCCGGATGGGACGTTGCGGTTCTGCAACGACTTTCGCAAGTTAAATGAAGTATCCAAGTTTGACGCGTATCCCATGCCCCGAGTAGACGAGCTTGTTGAAAATTTAGGACAAGCCCGTTATTTTTCTGTGCTGGACCTCACTAAAGGGTACTGGCAGGTACCCTTAACGGAGGCGGCTAAGGAAAAACCGCGTTTGTTACCCACGCAGGGCCTGTATCACTACAAGGTGTTACCCTTTGGCCTGCATGGCGCCCCGCCACTTTCCAGAGGTTAATGGACATAGTGCTGCGACCACATCGTCGGTACGCCTCGGCCTACTTAGATGATGTAGTCATCCACAGCACCGACTGGGAAAGCCATTTACCCAAGGTGCAGGCGGTAGTGGATGCCCTGAGGAAAGCTGGACTAACCGCCAATCCAAAAAAGTGTGCGATTGGGTTGGAAGAGACCAAATATCTGGGATATGTAATTGGGCGGGAGTCATCAAACCTCAGGTAACTAAGGTAGAGGCCATTCGTAGCTGGCCCCGACCGGTCACCACCAGGCAGGTAAAGTCGTTCCTGGGGATTGTAGGATACTACATGAGGTTTGTGCCCCACTTTGCCACAATAGCAGCGCCATTGACAGACCTGTTGAAGGGGCGAAAGTCTGGGAGGGTTAGCTGGAGTGAGAAGGCGGAGGAGGCTTTCTCCGCGTTGAAGTCGGCCCTGTGTGGGTCCCCGGTTTTGGTGACACCCGACTTCAACAAGGAGTTTGTCGTACAGACCGACGCCTCGGAGGTAGGCCTCGGTGCGGTACTGTCGCAGGAGGTCAACGGGGAAGAACATCCCGTTGTCTTCCTGAGCCGTAAGCTCAGTCCCGCCGAGTCCAGATATAGTATAGTGGAGAGGGAGTGCCTGGCTATCAAGTGGGCACTCGAATCTCTCCGCTACTACCTGTTAGGGAGGAGGTTCCGTCTGGTGACCGACCATTCCCCCTCAAATGGATGAGTCAGGCCAAGGAGAGGAATGCTCGGGTCACCAGGTGGTTCCTATCCCTTCAAAATTTCAAGTTCTCCGTGGAACATAGGGCAGGTCGCTTGCAGGGAAATGCAGATGCCCTTTCCGCGTCCACTGCCTCACATGTGTCCACCCCTCAGGGTTGAACAAAGGGGGGTGTGGTAAGGTGCAGGGTGCCGTCGTGGATGGCAGGTATGTGTCACCGAGGTTCATAGCCTCGGTGAGGTAAGAGCCCGTTTTTGTTGATGTCAGCAGCAGCTAGTGCTACTGACAGAGTTTAAATAGCATGGCTGCAAAGCCGATCCGGGCCGGCTCTTACCGGGAGCAGCTAAAGTGTAGGGTGGGTGGCTGCTCCCCACGACCCAGTCCTGGTTTTGGGCTGGGTTTAAAAGCTCAGCCAGCTCAGCAGCTGGAGGCTGTGATTATCCTGGAGCTGCTAACAGGGCTGAGGAGTTCTCTGTCCTGGAGGAAAGAGCTCAGCAAGGAGGTGTTTTGTTCCTGGCTACCTGAAGCTGGATTCTCCTGCGGCTGGGCCGACAGCCTTGGTGCGAACCTGCACCTACACCTCCCAGGTGACTGAACCTGTGTTGGCCTGTTTTGCTTTGCCTCCTTGTGTCTGGCCTGTGTGAATTACC
>JAKVIS010003459.1:0-17393 GCA_033119425.1 Bufotes viridis
AGTACAGGGATAATAACCACAGTGATGTCACAGTGCAGAGATAATAAACACAGTGATGTCAGTGCAGAGATAATAAACACAGTGATGTCACAGTACAGGGATAATAAACACAGTGATGTCACAGTGCAGGGATAATAAACACAGTGAAGTCACAGTACAGGGATAATACACACAGTGACGTCACAGTACAGGGATAATAAACACAGTGATGTCACAGTACAGGGATAATAAACAGTGATGTCACAGTACAGGGATAATAAACACAGTGACGTCACAGTACAGGGATAAAAACCACAGTGATGTCACAGTACAGGGATAATAAACACAGTGATGTCACAGTACAGGGATAATAAACACAGTGACGTCACAGTACAGGGATAATAAACACAGTGATGTCACAATACAGGAATAATAAACACAGTGATGTCACAATACAGGCATAATAAACACAGTGATCTTACAGTACATGGATAATAAACACAGTGATGTCACAGTACAGGTATAATAAACACATCAATCTGACAGTATATGGATTATAAATACAATGATGTCATAGTTATAGATGACTGAAGTTTTCAAAAATTTGATTCCATCATGCTCATTCCATCCGCTTAATTTGTGAATAGTACTAGTAGGGCAGCGCTGGGGCTGATAGATCTTGGACTGACCGCATGTGATGCAGCTGGGATGAGTGCTCAGACAGGGCCCAGGAATGAAGTACAGTGACAGTGCCGGGCCCCGTTACAAATGAGTGTAGACTGGCGGCAGTGAGGGACATTACTAAGAAAAGAGGGGGACATTACTGGGGCAGTGAGGGACATTACTGGGGGCAGTGGGGGACATTACTGGGGGCAGTAGAAGGACAGTACAGGTGGCATTATAGGGATATTACTGGGGGCACAATAGGTACAGTAGTGGGGGATATTATTATAACCAGAGACCAGAGGTGTAATGATCATGGTCACAGAGGGTTCGATCAGGGCCAGAGGGGGTTGGGGGCCCACGGAATTCTAGTTACGCCACTTGCACATGCACATGACCATTGGCTGTTTTGCGGTCCCCAGATTGCGGATCCGCAAAACATGGATACCAGCCATGTGCATTCTGCTTTTTGCGGAACAGAACTTCCAGCACACAATGGAACAGTCCAATTCTTGTCTATAATGCAGACAAGAATGGGACATGTTCTATATTTATGCGCATGCCATGGAATGGACATACAAATGCGGACAGCATACGGTGTGTGGCCAGCATCTTTTGCAGCTCCATTGAAGTGAATAGGTTTGTGTGCATGAGCCCTTAAAGAGTATTTAGCTTTCAGACAGTTCGGAAAAGAAGCTACAAGATATTAAGAATCCCCTATTTTCGGACATGCCCTTCAGATACGTGGTAAGATTGCTTTTAGTGGGTGGGACATGAGCCAGCACCACACTGCGGGGCTACAATGCAATGACTTGCTAAGATTCAGGGCTCATGCAGACGAATGTAAGGGCCCCGTGTCTGTATTATGAACCGTGAACGGCGACCCGATGACTTGAATGGGTCCGTGATCCGCAAGATACAGCCGAAGATAGGACATGTCCTACAGTATCTTTTGCGAAATGGAGGCACAGATCGGAAGCCCATGGAAGCACTACGAATCACTTCAATGGACTTTCGGGTCTCCACACCACAAAAGATAACACATGTCCTAGCTTTGTCTATGTTGTGCAGATCATGGTCCCATTCAAGTCATGGTCCGCATTTGCTCCATGGAGTGCACATGGCCAGTGCCAGTGTCCAGCATGGGCATGGAGCCCTTACATTTTTTGGGCATGAGCCCTTACTAGTAGAAATGAGTAGAGTAGAAGCAATCTTTTTAAGTGCATAATAGTCCTAGGAAAAGTATACAACCACTTGTTCTAATAATTGGTTTGAATGCAATATGGAAATGATAATATAAAAATAATATATCAAAATAATATCTAAAATACTACTTAAAAGTATGTAATATATATATATATATATATATGCACACACAGGTGAAACTCGAAAAATTATAGTATCGTGCAAAGTTCATTTATTTCAGTAATGCAACATAAAAGGTAAAACTAATACATGAGATAGACTCATTACATGCAAAGCGAGATATTTCAAGCCTTTATTTGTTATAATTTGGATGATTATGGCTTACAGCTCATGAATCCCCAAAGTCACAATTTTGAGGTTCCCTTTGCTCAGGGGGTATGGATTAATTAGCTGACTAGAGTGTAACACTTTGAGCCTAGAATATTGAACCTTTTCACAAAATTCAAATTTTAGGCTGCATTAATGCAATTCCTTTTCATTTGCATTACTGAAATAAATGGACTTTTGCACAATATTCCAATTTTTCGCGTTTCACCTGTGTATATATATATATATATATATATATATATTATATACAGTATAAATATACAGTATAAATATACATATTATAATTATACAGTATATATAATATATAGTATGTAATATACATAACATTTTCTAGAAACAATTATTTTCTAATTAAATGCTGCTAAATTTCGAGTTCCATGGTCTATTGTGAACTTTTAATGAGCCTGATGAACTCTTTTTTTGTCAATCCCATGGGTGTTCTTCGAGAGTCTTCCGGTGCAAGTTGTATACTGTAAAACAATATAGCTAATTAGTGGCTTATAGCCCTAAGCTATCCCACACTCTAAGAGACCATTGTGACTCAGGTCTCAGAAGGGCCTACCTAACATTCCAGCTTTAAATCCTCCAAACAAAAGGGAGTTTTATCTCCTGTGACTGTGAGACAAGGTAAAGATGTACTCCTATCCCATGTCTTTCAGCTGAACTGTTTGCATTTCTAACTCGGTTGAATAGTTTGTATATAGTTAAGTTTAGGTGTCTTGACGTACTGAAGCCTGCAGACTAGTTAGAGAAGTTCATCCATTTTTCCTGCCCGTCCATACTTCACTGTATAGGTCTCATTTTTATCAAGTAAATAAATAAGCCTAAAGAACAGTCATACTCATAACCTAAATTTTTCTTGAATGTGATATTGAATGTGATCTGTGGAAAAAAGCAATATATAAAGGTTTACATAATATAGAAGATTTATGCAATTATCTTACAATGTATATATTGAGAAATAGAGGTAGACAACCAGACAGGACCTTCAGCTATTACAGAACTGTAAAACCAAAGTTGTTGTAAGTGAGTAGCAAGGGATTATCTAGAACTCACATGAGAGACTCACATATAACATCATGTGTATCAGGGGTTTACATCAAAATCAGGGATCTCATAACAACTAAAATGGACCACTCTCTTAAGCTGGCCATAGACATTAAGATAGATTCTAATGTCTATACGGATGTTGCAGCTTTCCAAATCTCAGTAGATGTTGGAGGAAAGAAGGATCAGGCTGATGGATTTTAACATGCTCCATCCTTTTGTTCTCAGGAGAGATAAGCTGCTGACAGAGGTATCTGGCAGGAGTATACTGCCCTCATTCCACCTAGTGGAGCACACTGGTATGGGCTGGTCAGGAGGTATAGTTTTTGGTCGAACAAGCTATCTAAAGTGTATGGCCAGCCTTAGTTGAGAAACCTTATTTTTCCCATTTCTTTCCCTTTTGACGACAGAAGGGCTTCAAGACTATTGGGTGGAAAGTCTTTAAAAGGTGATTCAAATTCTTACTAATTTGATTTTTCTGGGCACTCCTTATTATTTCCGCATTTTTCCCCAGCATTCTTTATAATGCAGTCAAGCTTGAGTTGTCAATTGAAAGTTCTTGTAATTAAACCTGATGTTCGACCCATAAACTTCTATTGACATAACACATATGTTCTTGAAAGTTCAAGATTAAGGAAGGACCGATCTCTGCCACGCAAAGATAAGTAACAACTAATGTGGTCTGCAAATCACATGATTATCTCATAGGTTTATAAATCCTAATTTGCCATTTTTAATGGTTCTGTTGGCATGTTGAAAATCCTTTAACATTTTCTTGGTTAAAAAGGCTATATGCCATTATATTTTTAGTAAGAAAAGTTCATGAGATATGCTGGAATGTTCTGCATAACTACCCACAATTATCAACTAACACCTACATCCAAAAAATGCAAATATTCTTTCCAACCTAACATTTATTCTATAGATACATTTCATTTATTCTATGGATACATTTAAGGCATCTCTTGTAGCCAACCAGTACCCTCCTCCGTACTGACGAGGGGCGAGAACCCAGAAACAGCTGTCTACAGAAGGTTGTCTGGTTTGGTTAATATCACATAGGAGAGGAGAGCAATGTGCATATTTTTCCAGTGAGGCATTGCTTGTAAGTAAATGTCCATACACCAACTAGATCTCTTCAATGTAAACCAGTACCCTTCCCTCCAGAGCTACAGCTAAGACATCTCATCCTGCCAACCAGTATGAAACAGCTGATCTTCAGGTGAGGGTCTGGTTTAGCTAATATAAGTTTTCTTTCTTCTAGTGGAGAGCTAATTTGCATATATTTTTCCCATGGAGCATTGCTTGTACGTAAGACTCTGGATCTCTTCAATAGGAACCAGTACTTATCCCCAAGAACCTAGCTGACCAAAAACTTGTATTACTTGCTAAAAAGATACAGTTGGGAACATTTACTAAGCATATTGCACCAGAATTATGGCGTAAAATGCGCCAAAAATTATTTTGGCTTTTTGATTTGTACCAAATATATCAACAGTTTTCTCCAGAATTTTCACCATAAAGAATGCATCATGCCAGAAATAAGTTATACATGTCAAAGTGGGAGGGGCTATCAAATTGGGGCATATAAGGCCACATTTATCAACCTCTTACAGGCAGAAATGGCTAAAATTGTCGCATTTATGGCAGAACAATGAAACTTTTTGTCAAAAAGTCGCATTTAAGAAAAGAGAACCAAATATGTAAATATTAAAACAGGACATATATATTTTTATCTAATGTAAATGAGCTAAACAGGAGGGATTTGTCAGTAAACTGACAGTCAACAAAAACAATTGAGTCTGAGACAAAAGTCGCAATTTACCACTGGAAATGTCGCATATATACTTCAGTAGTCACAAGTGTGGTCTGGTAGAGTTGGCTGAAATGGTGCATTTCTGTTTAAAAAAGTCGCATTTTCGTGCCATTGCGTTAAAATGCCGCAAATCATGAGAACTTGGCAAATAATCATGTTTATATTTTAAAAAGTCACATTTTAAGAGTGGCGTGCGCCTTTTGATATATGAGGTGCAACAAATCAACAAATTTGATTTGTAATGTTCGGATTTTTTTGTTGCAAATGACGCCATTATTGATAAATGTCCCCCGTTGGGTTGGACTTCTTTCAGGATGAATATCTTCATATTCACATATTTATTCTAGAAACAAGATAAAAGATGATGGCTTAGTTTCAAGGGTGATACTATTGACTCGCTTAGGACTACTGCCTCAAGGAGGTTGTGATTTTGATAAATAACCGCTTATACTTATCATCTTGTCAGTTCAGAACTGACTCTAATTATTTATAAATTCATCAGTCAGCCGCTTTGACCCCCAGCCTCGGCCATCATCGATAATATATCAAGGTATTATCTTCTGTGTGCTCAGCCAGGTTATTAGACGCTAGAATTGTCCTTAAAGTTGAAAGGCTACAGGGATCTATCATTAAAAGGTAGAATCATGCACGCTTTATCTTCCATCCTGAGCTCTTGCTGTTTGGTGGCCTTTGTTTATTCATTCGAGGAGGTCAGAGTTCATTTACCAAACCAGAGTGGTTGAGCTGAACTGTATAATCCTCCTCTTTCATAGGAGGTAGGGATTCTTAACTCTTTCATTGCTGGAAAGTGGGTAGTGGGCCCAGGAATTTTATTGGAACCTGGAGTCTCCCACCGGTGGTTGGTTTCGAGAGTCAAATCTTCTGCCATTGTAAAAAATGCCCAGTGAAGAAAAAAAAAATAGTTAATAAAGTCTCCAAAATCCAGAATATGAGTGGAATCAAATCCATTTTAGAGCATGGTATGTTTTACTGAGTATATATGTAACATATACAGAATATCAGTGATTATGAGATAATCTGCACCCAAACATTATTGTGCCTTTGCCAACTGGACTGGAAACATCATTGGGTTATGTTACTATAATAACTGATTTATTTCATTTAATGTATCAAATTGAAAGTGGAAAATGATTTATTACTTGAAATTTAAAGAGCACTAGTCAGCACGATCAACCCTATTAAACCAGGAGTACTGCCTGGTAGGGTTGTTCCAGCTGATTGGTCTTTATAAGTTATCCTCAGCAGCATTGATATTCATTTTTCTTTTTGCAAAATAGAAAGGGCGCCCTGGATTGACTTTGGCGATCAGGGCACTGTCGTTGTCCAGTGTATACTAATTTGATTTTTAATGGATTTTGTTATCTAGTGGGGGGTGGCCGACCTGCGGCTCTCCAGCTGTTATAAAACTACAACTCCCACCATGCCATGCTGTAGACTGATAGCTGTAGGCAGTCTGGGCATACTGGGAGTTGTAGTTTTGCAACAGCTGGAGAGCCACAGGTTGCCGTCCCTGATATGTGAAGACCATGTGAAAAAAATTCTAGTGCCGTTAATTCTGCAACTAATAGTACTACACATTGATGTGTCCTCACTGCGTATGAATGATGTCCGATGCACATACATAGGCTGAATGATCATACGTACAGTACTAAAGAGTGTGTTCAGAACGAGTTCTATATCCAGATTCCAGGTTATACCTTTAAGGCTAGGTTCAGATCTCCATTCTGTGAATCTGGTAGTCCAGACTACCGGGCTTACTGTATCCAGCATAGCCATACACCACCAGATCCCCTTTCACGATAATGGGATCTGGACAGTTTGTAGCATGAAAGCCACCATTTATGCTGGAAACCCAATAGATCCAATTATAGTGAAAGGGGATCTGGCAGAGTCCGGTGGTCTCCAGCCATGATGGATAAAGTAACTCCAATAGTCACTCCCTCTGTCAGAACCGACCACTGGATTTTCAGAACGGAGACATGAGTTCACAGAAAGCAGCACTTCCAAAAAAAATGACAGGGTGGCAGCGACCAGGGCTCAGAATCAAAGGTCCAAGTCCAACTGTGTTTATTGCTCCATATCGAAGCAATGTTTAAGCTTTATCATCAGAGGCTTTCTCAAAGCTCGGTCCACATAGGACCCCAGACAGGGGCTTATCTATAGGGGGTGCAGAGCAGGGGCGTAGCTAACGGCTCATGGGCCCTGGTGCAAGAGTTCAGCTTGGGCCCCCCTTCCTTCAATGCCTTGTGTGTGACTTCTTATGTGGCACAAGGGTCTTTGGGCCCACTCAGGCTCCTGGGCCCGGTAGCGACTGCTACCTCTGCACCCCCTATAGCTACACCCATGATGCAGAGGTAGCAGTTGCTACCAGGCCCAGGAGCCGGAGGAAGCCCAAAGACCCTTGTGCCGCATAAGAAGACACTGGTATTATAGAAAGTGCACGCTGGTCGAGTTACACTTCTGGCTGGAGGGAAGGGGTTAGGTCAAGAATTTGGCATGGGGTGGGGTGGGGGGGGGTGCAGTTTCAATTTTTGCATCACGAAGGCTATGTACTTCCCTGCCCCTGGCCACAAAGTACTGAGGGAAGGGGGGCCCAAGCTGAACTCTTGTACTAGGGCCCATGAGCCTTTAGCTACGCCCCTGCTTACAGACCCTATTAACTTACTGTACAATGTGTTGTGGGTTCTGTTGTTTGGATGGCAAGAATACTGTCTCGTTCAGTTCTTGCCACCAAGTCCATCGGAACTGTCGAAAGAGCCTCCATCTAAGGCTACTCTCACACTAGCGTTTTTTTGCAGATCCGTTGCAATAATACAACCGCATGCATCTGTCATAAATGGATCGGGTTGTATTATGTCTTCTATAGCCATGACGGATCTGTCATGAACACCATTGAAAGTCAATGTGGGACGGATCCGTTTTCTATTGTGTCGGAGAAAACATCACAGACAGAAAAATTCTGCTTGCAGCTTTATTCTGTCTGCGATGGGGACGCAACCAAACGGAATGGAATGCATTCTGGTGCATTCCGTTCAGTTCAGTTATGTCCCCATTGACAATGAATGGGGACAAAACTGAAGCGTTTTCATCCGCTATTGGGATCCTATGACGGATCTCAATAGCGAAATTGAAAATGCTAGTGTGAAAGTAGTGTAAAATGTGAACAAAACCTAAGATGACCACACTTTTGTACGGAAGCACACCAAAGCCACTCTTTTCAGGGTTTCCATTGGAAAAGAAATTGTGGCGTGCTTTTATTGTGTACAGTTGCCATGTGCTGTATTATGTTGGTATGCCTGGTCTATTGCTTTTAGGAAAGAATATGGTGCCTCATGGACAGAAGACACATAGAGTGCCTATAGGTCTGCATACCGCAGTGGCACACATTTCTGTCAGAACACCATTTCTGCATGTTTACCTAGCATACTGTTCACTATACGTCTACCAGAAAAATATGTTTGCATAACTGTAAACTCCATTCAAAAATTGCATAGCCTTAGGGCTGTGCATATGATATAAGGCTGAAGGCTATCCTTTTGCTTCCATGCACTGCCATACCGGATGCTGTGCCATGTGCATATTATTGAAATTCTAAAGAACCATGACATGGTTACAACCATCCTTTCATTATTGTTAGTTTTGTTAGGGAATCACTCACGGATTTGCAATTGCAGGAACAATTTTTTGGACAGACATGGTATCTGAACTACTGAACCAGGCTGACATCAGGCGTCACAGACAAAGGGCTCATGCACACGACCATTGTTCTGGTCCGCATCCGAGCCGCAGTTTTTGTGGCTCAGGTGCGGACCCATTCACTTCAATGGGGCCGCAAAAGATGCGGCCCCATTCCGTAGCCCTGCAAAAAAATATAACATGTCCTATTCTTGTCCATTTTGCGGACAAGAATAGGCATCTCTATAATGGGCCGCCCATTTAATTGCGGACTGCACGCGGGCGGCTTCCGTGTTTTGCGGACCGAAAAAAACTGAACGGTCGTGTGCATGAGGCCAAACTGTGTGGAACCTCCCCCCCAGACCTTCTCACTTTCATAGCCATACATTTTTTGCATCAGGAATTTTTCTTTACACATTAGTTAGGTTTTAATTTGTAATCAACTTTTGTTATAGGTTAAATGAGGAGAAAAAACTGTGCCATTTTTATTTAGGGTACTTTCACACTATCGTTTCGGATCAGTTCAGCCCCAATGCATTCTGAATGGATAAGGATCCGTTCAGAAGGCATCAGTTCGGCTCCGTTACGCTTCTTTTTCGGTTTTGGAGGCGGACACCAAAATGCAGCTTGCAGCATTTTGGTGTCCGTCTGAAGAGGCGGAGCCTAACGGATCCGTTTTGAATTACAATGTAAGTCAATGGGGACGGATCCGTTTTCAATGACACAATATGGTGCATTTAAAAACGGATCCGTTCCCCATTGACTTTCAATGTAATTCAAAACGGATCCGTTTTGGACTTTGTCATTTTTCTTTCAACTAATGCAAACGGATCCGCTCTGAACGGATACAAACGTTTGCATTATAGGTGCGGATCCGTCTGTGCAAATAAACAGACGGATCCGCACCAACGCAAGTGTGAAAGTACCCTTACACTGTTTACCGATCACCATAAATAATGTGTTCACGATATTGTACAGATTATTTTAATTACAGGGATACCAAATACTGTTTTGTGATGTTTATTAGTAAGTATGTTACAAAAAAGGCATTTATTATAATAGTTTTTGCACCGTTATTATTATTTTTTTAGTAACATAAAAAAACTTTGCTTTTACCATAATAGAAATTTAGGAAAATAAAAGTTCCATTCTTCTGCCATAACCTTCTAATTTAAAAAAAAAGTAATTTCGGGGTATCAAAGCACAGACCTTCTGTATAGAAATACTAATTTTTTGGACATTTTCTGTGTCTAGTAGCTACTAAATAGCATTATTAGATATTTAATATTACGCCTGTAAAGAAAACAGTACTTAGGCACAGAAAATCCAGTGCTCAAGGGCTCACGCACACAACCGCATGTATTTTGCGGACGGATGACGTCCATGTGCATTCCATATTTTGCGGAACGGAACAGCTGGCCCCTAATAGAACAGTACTATCCTTGTCCGTTATGTGGACAATAATAGGACATGTTTTTTTGTGGAACGGAAATACGGACATACGGAAAAAGAATGCACACGGAGTACCTGCCGTTTATTTTGCGGATCCTTTGAAATGAACGGTTCCGCATACGGTCCGCAAAAATAACAGGACGGACACTGAAAGAATACGTTCGTATGCATGAGCCCTAATACAGAGTCCTTCTATACAGTAGTGGGTAAGGCTTCTGCTTCCTATACTGAATATCTGGGGTTCAATACCCAGTGCACACCTGTGAAAAAAAAGTTTCTTTATTAGAAGTAATAGCTGAAAAATGTAAATTAGTTTTAAATATTTTATGTTTTATCAAAGTTAATGTTTCAAAAAAATTTAGCAAACTCCATTACAATAAATGCTTTTTGTATCTGGTATCCCTTTAATCATAATAACCTGTACAATGTAGTGAACATATTCTTTATGGTAATCAGTAAACAAGAAAAAAGAAAAAAATAGCATTCATATACTATTTATTTAATGTCATGCCTGTGAATAAACAACTTTTTAAGCACAGAAAATCCCATCTTTATAATATGACAGGTCTATAATGTAATGGTAAGTGTTCTACCTGCCATATAGAAGGTCTGGCGTTGAAGATTTGTTTTTTAGTACAAGTTGATGTGCTTGGAGATAAGTGTTTTAATTATCTGTCCTGAATAAAAATTTTGGCTCTTATATCTGAGTAATGGATGTCTTCGACTATTGCAACTGATAGATTTCAACATGACCAATCCTTCGCTCCAAAGTTTTTTTTTGAAAAACTCATTTTTTTCATGGCATTTTTCATGTATTTATTTATTGACTAAAAATAACGCTGCAAAATGTTACAGTGAAATAAGCTACAAAAAATTGTGGAGATTTATCAAAACTGGTGTAAAGGCAAACTGGCAACCAATCAGATTCCAGCTTTCATTTTCCAAAGGAGATCTGAAAAATGAAAGGTGGAATCTAATTGGTTGCTATGGGCAACTGAGCCAGTTCTACTTGTGATAAATCTCCTCCAATGTCTTTCGGTGTGTCCCTTTTTTATTTTATTTTTCTAGAGGGGTGGCGGGGAGTTGGGGGGGGGGTCAGTGGCTTTTTTTTATTTTTTTTACACATTGTCACATTGTGCTCCGGGTATGAAGGTTTTTTTTTTCAGGCATTTATCTAATAGTCTTCTCTATAGGATATAAAAAAGGAAAACACCTGTAAAAAAAAGTTTGGAAAATGCATTGAAATATGAACAAAAAACTGAATAAAATGTGTGAATCCGGGGGGGGGGGGGGGGTCTGGTGACAGACTATTTCCTTTGTCTTTGAACCAAACATGCATGCACAGTTAGGCGTGGGAACATAAAGATATTGTCCACCCTTTTACAAGAGTGGTCACTAGGCATTGTCATACTGGCCCACCAGGGTACCAGAGGATCCTCTCATGGGCCCAAACTCTGATACTTGGAGCCAAACACTTGCCACTAGGGTCTATTTCTTTGAATCAAAACCTATTTGACTTTATTGACGATATGACGGTTGGGCCCCTAGAATAATTTCCTTTGTTGGGCCCAAGGAACCCCAGGGCCTGGAGGGCCAGAGTTTGGACATGCCTGCTGTAGTAGCTCTGGTGTTGTAAGCTGGCTCTGGAACTTCACCGCTCTGTCCATTGTGCAGTGAATGGAAGCTGGTTACTGCAGTGATGCTCACACTGAAGTGAATGGGGCAACTCCGTCCACTGCATAATAGATAGAGTTCCAGTGGTGGATCTGCTGCAGAACAGCTGATTGAGAGTGTGGGGTTTCGACCGCCACCAATCAGCTATGGTATAGGGCAGGGATCAGCAACCTCCGGCACTCCAGCTCTTGTGAAACTACAACTCCCAGCATGCATACTTGCTCTTCTCTTCTCAAAACACTCATAGAAGGGAATAGAGCATACTGGGAATTCTAGTTTCACAACAGCTGGAGTGCCGAAGGTTGCTGACCCCTGATATAGGCGATCACTTGTAAAGGAGTGGACCAGCCCTTTAAAGTTATCATACACATTAGATTAATGTTGGCAGATTTGGTTGCACTGACTGACCATGTAATGTATATACGAGGGCCCTTCTGACTCTCCCCTTCCTGACAGCAGTTGTCAAGGGAGAGAACGATCAGGCTGTTAGATTTCAACATGTCTGATCCTTTTGTTCCCAAGAGAAGTCTGGCAGTGGATTACTTCACTATCCTCACTGAGAACACATGCCAAGCCGAGCCTGCATGTGTATGGGTGGGAGGGTCATGAGAAGTAGCTGTCGGCCAGAAAAGTGAGTCAGATAGAATAGCTGGCTTGTGTGGCCAGCTTTAGAAACTGTAGGCAAGTCAGATATACTACCCAAATCTGGACTGTTTTATAGGAGACATTAGAAAATTCCATAGGTTGTATTAATCACCTGGAGAGTTCAGAGCTTTAAACCCTTTATGATGTCCATACATACATAGATGTCCGGGCAAAATACAGATTTCAGTCGACTTTTGCTGTGAAAGGGTTTCAAAGCGAGTGTGTAATCAGAAAATTACCTATTGTTTAAATCACCTTTTTATGTAAAACATATTTTTTTGAATTTTTGGTGTAATTTTAATGTTTCAAAGTCACTATCGATATTTAAAAAATTTATATAATCCTGCAATTTTCACTCTTTTCCACTACGTTTAATCGTAGGTCACGATTTCATGTTCAAGTAACTTTTATCATTATCACCAGAGGCAAAATTACAATGACAACATAAGAATGTGAAAAATTAAAATAACCCAAAAGTCGGGGAAAAAAAACATGTTTAACATAAAAATGGGATTTAAACAATAGGTCATTTTCTGATGACACGTTCCCTTTAAAGCCATTCATACGGAGAAGGACCCTCCCAGTTTCAGAGCTGTGAATCAGTATTGTTAATGAGTTAACGCACTGCTAATGAGTTACTAATTCACTGCCAAAGTTATGTAAATGAGTCTGAGTAAACAGAGCGGGGAGGGGGAAGAGTCCAAGAGGTATTGTACTAGAGACAAGGGGAAGAGGAAGATCTGATACTGCGGCGAGGAATCAGTTCCTTGATTGGTAGGCAGCTTGACACCTCCACAGGCTTATTAATACTTCCGACAACCTGCATGGGCACTGCTACTAATCATTATACTGAGTTATGTCTCAGGGGCACCCGGCAGGGGAGAGAGACAGTACAGATAACTGTGTTCTTTCTTCACCGTTCAGGAGAGAATCACTTTTACCTTGAGAAATGAGAAAATTGAGAAATTAAGATTTTTAGTTTTTTGAAGAAATATGACAAATTTGTACAAACAGCAATTTCCTACCATGTGCATGGAGGTGTTAGGAGCACCCCCTAAAGCTGCGCCCCTGCATCTGATCCTATTTTTGGTGCTAAGTATATGACACCCATACAAAGATGTAAAACAGCGCCACCCTTGGGCTGATTCTCTTATTGCAAGTTATGTCCTGCACTGTTTCTGAGGAAAAAGACAGACCCCTATCAATAATACCTGCAAAGACTCGTAACTGCACGTATTTTTAGGAAAGTCCTTAGATTTATCAGAGCATTGAAAACTGATGGGACCGTGCAGAGAATGGGCACAAGATGTAGTCATGTAAGAACAGGTACTGCGGGCCTGTAGGTTGATCTGTGGCCCCACATTCAGCCCTCTCAGCCACTCGGTTTACATGATAAAACATCAGCACTTGACAAAAACACCTCGTGATTAGATAAATTATCAAAAGCAAAGCTCCTTGTTTATTTAACCACAAGCTGGAGGCTAAAGGAAACGCTGATCTTCTGACCGGTGCCTTCTGCATGTAAAATGACAGCGGAGCACGGACATGGCCTCCCCTGCCCAGCAGAACGATGCCTGAGGTAGGTAAGGTGAAACAAACCAATCATTGTTAGGTAGCTTAGCGCTATGTGTAGACAAAGAATACAGGAAAAAGTTGAATGATAGCTGTAGATGGAGGGCACTCAATAGCTGGCAGTAAACCGATAGGTTTTATGAATTAGGGAATTTGCGCCAAATCATATCCGTTTACTGCCAGCTATTGAGTGCCCTCCATCTACAGCTATCATTCAACTTTTTCTTCTGCCACAGCCATTGGGGGTGCTGAGGAGTGAGCACCAATCGTCCTCTGAAAAACTTGGTTGAGACACTTATGCACTTTTACTAAAGAATAGAGGAACATCTTCTTTAAAGGTAAGGCCCACCTTCTAAAATTAAAAAAAAAAGCAATTTAGCAAATTTAACTTGATTTAAAAAAAAACATTATTTTGTGTCTACAGCTTCAGTGCAGACTTATATGTTTCCATGGCAACAGACTACAAACTCTTTTCTTCCTGTAATCTAATTCTTACTAAGACAGCTTTTTATACAGATTTGCTAATGTATCAGCTCCACAAATCTATCTTAAAAAGTGGCACAAAATGGCTGACATTGGGGCATGTAAGGTTTCCTGACCTGATCCACAGGGGAGAGAGCTTAGTGGAAACTGAGTGGAGCTTCACAGAAAAGGGGGCTAGGCCTAATAGGCCAACATTTTGGCACAAATCTGATGTGAAAAATATCTTAAAGTAAGGCCTCCTGCACATGACCGTGTGCCAGTCTTGCTTGTGCTGCAGAGAAGGGCACCGACTGTGTGGCTGTCGTCTGCGGACCCATTCACTTGAATGGGGTCCGCGATCCACATCACAAAAAATAGTGCGTGCACAGACAGAACACTCTTGGAAGCACTCTGTAGTGAATGGGTCCACATCTGTGATGGGGTGCACAAACAGCCGGTGCCCATATATTGCGGCGTATGCTTGAGGCCTAAGTCAACCAATGGTTGGTATGGAGTCAGTGAACAGTGTCTGTCCCTACACCACATGTATCCTCCAGCCTGAGCCCCTGTGATAAATCTGGTGCAGGTCAGACAGCCGGTCTAAGCTTATGCCTTCTATAGGATTAGTAAATCTGGGCCATTGTGCTTTGAGCTGTGTATCAGAGAACTTCTACATTTATACTTCTGTTGGCTCACACTGCATCAGCATGGTATCTGTCACCCATAGACTCCCATGTTTAAAAACTCTATAGGGCACAGTGTATTTTTTACTGCATGCCTCTGTATGGAGTAACACAGTAGACTGTGCATTTCCTATCACAGGAAAGAGAATACCAACATATACTAGCCCAACACTGGCCAAAAGGACATTCCTTTGGATGAGGGCCTTTCCATACATTGGACCTATGAGCTTTTATGGAACATACACCAAAAAGATACTACATTTAATAGGACAGTAAAACATAGGAGACAGATGTCAGGATTAAAGTACAGCGTTTGTAAATGGAAGACCTTCTCTTTTTAGCCACCTTGCGTACTTTCTAGCCGAATTATAAAAGACAGTGGACACTTGGCCCCCATCTTCCAATTGAAATCCCACAAAACTAACATTTATCGCCCATCATGGATAGCTAAAGGCTGCAAGTGGGAAACCCCTTCAAGTTTCATCTTAGCAAGAAGATTGTCCAACATGGTATTCTTTTTCGAGTGATTTGGTGTTCGGTGCATTTTCACCTTTCGCAGGTATTCAGTATATATACCGGGAATAGTTTGTCCAGCACTTTCTGATCACATATTACCCGTCTTATTAAATCATATTTTTGTAGAAAATCAATTTAAGATAACCCTAGAATGAGAACATTGAATGATGTAAAACCTTATTTTGAGTACTAGCAAGTCCCCATCAGAAATATTGGGGAGGACCACCCTTACATCAATGGCATACATAGAGAAGTAAGGGCCCGGTAGCAAGGATCAAACCAGGCCCCACACAGGACAGAAGGGTTTCTGCCTAAACCCTTTTCAATGACCCTATGTTCCTTTAGAAAGTAGAGTCCTAACCAAGTTGTCACCTCAAGTAGAAGAGACTGGGCCCCATAGCAGTCGCATGGTCTACCGCTATGGTAGTTACGCCCCAGCCTTACATGGACTAGTTGGTCTTAGGCCCCTTTCATATGAGCGAGTTTTCCGCGCGGGTGCAATGTGTGATGTGAACGCATAGCACCCGCACTGAATACTGACCTATTAATTCCAGTGGGTCTGTGTACATGAGCATTGTTCACGCATCACTTCTGCGTTGCGTGAAAATCATAACATGTTCTATATTCTGCGTTTTTCACGCAGCCCTGGCCCCACAAAAGTGAATGGGGCCGCAAGCAAGTGCGATTACAATGCGTTTTTCACTGATGGTTGCTATGAGATGGTGTTTGTAAACCTTCAGTTTTTTATCAAGCGTCAAAAACGCGTCAAAACGCATTGCACCCACGCGGAAAAAACTGAATCACTGAACGCAATCGCAGACAAAACTGACTGAACTTGCTTGCAAAATGGTGCGAGTTTCACTGAGAGCATCTGGACCGAATACGTCACGCTCGTGTGAAAGAGGCCTTAAGGTACCCATTAGTCTAAAGTTGATCAAAACAGTCATCCATCTGTTGAAGTTTAACAACAAATGTTGGTTTTCGCCAACTGAGGATAGACCAGTATCTTCTTAAAAGAAGTCGGCCATGTTTATTATTTTCAGCCGATAGTCAAATATAAAAGACCTTTTGTCCATCGCCCGTTTTGTTGAACATCTATGACCAGTAGAAACAACTGTAATGGCCAATATGGACTGGAATGTCTGCGAAATGGTCATTGACCAGATGATTTTTCAACTGCTGTTCATCCATCGACCTACTTCTATGTAATGTGTATGGCCACAATTAGTGATCAGAGTGGATGGAAAAATTGGCCAGCTGATATGGTGAGTACAGTCACGACAGCGGCCAGGCTCTTCATCCAGGTGGGATCAGGTTGTACTACCACATGTCACCTTGACTAACTGCAGTGACCCCTACTGATGCATAGAAGGTACTGTAGATAATAATCTGACCCCCCCCCCCTCCCCTGTATACTTTTATATTTAGAATAATAAAATAACACAAGTTGATACATTTTGCACTGATTTGGTGACTCTTTCATATAACTTTCTTTAATTCCTTCTATACAGTACCGCCTGATTAGAAGGATATCTGCCACATACACTTTATGGAAGAATGAAATACAGGACATCATTATGGTTCGCAGGCCTTTGTTGGCTAATTCGCTCCTTCCCCCCTCTCCCCATTAGAATTGCACTTTGAGGTTAAAGGCC
>JAKVIS010003460.1:0-17272 GCA_033119425.1 Bufotes viridis
CACAAAAGCCTTCTTAACTGTTCCTGATGGTATGGAAAAATGAACTCTTAGAGTAACCCTCGTTACCCGCTTTCACAACACAGGAATAGAAAGTGGCCAAGACAGAGCTAAGCCTTTTCTGTTTCTTGCTTTTGGCCGCTGAAATGCAGGTGCAGTTCAGCTTAGCTTCTGCAACTCACCACCTCTCATGAGATACCATAAATTTTATGCATTTTTGGCAGAATGAGAATGCACCAGCCTGTCCAATCAAAGTTCTGTGCCAGCACTAAATGAACTTAGCACCTCTGTAACTGCCCTACATGCTGCAGGAATCCAAAAGCAGGTTCCAACCCAGTATTTTAATGCAGCTATAGTGAAAAGTGCTCATAAACTAGGTTTTGTCCTTGCTGACTTATGTGGTTGCAATCAATCCCTTGCCAACATTTCTTATTCATTGAAATGACAGCTGTGTTTATCTGCAAATCAAAATGGCTGCCTCCAGAAAATCAATATGGCAGCCTCCATAAAAATTTCAATAGACAGAACACTGAGCGTGTCACAATGGTACCCTTCAGCATACATGGATGATGACATCACAATGGACCCTTGCTGTTTTCCTCCCTGGCAGCAGCCATGATGCTTCATTCTTCAGTCAGGTGTGGATCCATGCACCTCAACAGGTAAGGGCACCAATCAACAGGTAAGGGCACGTTTTTGTGTGTGTCAAACGAAGGTGTCAGATTATGGAAGATTTGTTTGAGGGAACAAGTGGCGCTTCTGTGCAGATTGGAATACTGTCCAGGGTCTATTAGCAAGCCCAGAACACAAAAGCCTTCTTAACTGTTCCTGATGGTATGGAAAAATGAACTCTTAGAGTAACTCTCGTTGCCCGCTTTCGCAACACAGGAATAGAAAGTGGCCAAGACAGAGCTAAGCCTTTTCTGTTTCTTGCTTTTTGGCCGCTGAAATGCAGATGCAGTTCAGCTTAGCTTCTGCAACTCACCACCTCTCATGAGATACCATACCTTGTATGCATTTTTGGAGTTGGCAGAATGAGAATGCACCAGCCTGTCCAATCAAAGTTCTGTGCTAGCACTAAATGAACTTAGCACCTCTGTAACTGCCCTACATGCTGCAGGAATCCAAAAGCAGGTTCCAACCCAGTATTTTAATGCAGCTATAGTGAAAGTGCTCATAAACTAGGTTTTGTCCTTGCTGACTTATGTGGTTGCAATCCAATCCCTTGCCAACATTTCTTATTCATTGAAATGACAGCTGTGTTTATCTGCAAATCAAAATGGCTGCCTCCAGAAAATCAATATGGCAGCCTCCATAAAAATTTCAATAGACAGAACACTGAGCGTGTCACAATGGTACCCTTCAGCATACATGGATGATGACATCACAATGGACCCTTGCTGTTTTCCTCCCTGGCAGCAGCCATGATGCTTCATTCTTCAGTCAGGTGTGGATCCATGCACCTCAACAGGTAAGGGCACCAATCAACAGGTAAGGGCACGTTTTTGTGTGTGTCAAACGAAGGTGTCAGATTATGGAAGATTTGTTTGAGGGAACAAGTGGCGCTTCTGTGCAGATTGGAATACTGTCCAGCGTCTATTAGCAAGCCCAGAACACAAAAGCCTTCTTAACTGTTCCTGATGGTATGGAAAAATGAACTCTTAGAGTAACCCTCGTTACCCGCTTTACGCAACACAGGAATAGAAAGTGGCCAAGACAGAGCTAAGCCTTTTCTGTTTCTTGCTTTTTGGCCGCTGAAATGCAGGTGCAGTTCAGCTTAGCTTCTGCAACTCACCACCTCTCATGAGATACCATACATTTTATGCATTTTTGGCAGAATGAGAATGCACCAGCCTGTCCAATCAAAGTTCTGTGCCAGCACTAAATGAACTTAGCACCTCTGTAACTGCCCTACATGCTGCAGGAATCCAAAAGCAGGTTCCAACCCAGTATTTTAATGCAGCTATAGTGAAAAGTGCTCATAAACTAGGTTTTGTCCTTGCTGACTTATGTGGTTGCAATCCAATCCCTTGCCAACATTTCTTATTCATTGAAATGACAGCTGTGTTTATCTGCAAATCAAAATGGCTGCCTCCAGAAAATCAATATGGCAGCCTCCATAAAAATTTCAATAGACAGAACACTGAGCGTGTCACAATGGTACCCTTCAGCATACATGGATGATGACATCACAATGGACCCTTGCTGTTTTCCTCCCTGGCAGCAGCCATGATGCTTCATTCTTCAGTCAGGTGTGGATCCATGCACCTCAACAGGTAAGGGCACCAATCAACAGGTAAGGGCACGTTTTTGTGTGTGTCAAACGAAGGTGTCAGATTATGGAAGATTTGTTTGAGGGAACAAGTGGCGCTTCTGTGCAGATTGGAATACTGTCCAGGGTCTATTAGCAAGCCCAGAACACAAAAGCCTTCTTAACTGTTCCTGATGGTATGGAAAAATGAACTCTTAGAGTAACTCTCGTTGCCCTCTTTCGCAACACAGGAATAGAAAGTGGCCAAGACAGAGCTAAGCCTTTTCTGTTTCTTGCTTTTTGGCCGCTGAAATGCAGGTGCAGTTCAGCTTAGCTTCTGCAACTCACCACCTCTCATGAGATACCATACCTTGTATGCATTTTTGGAGTTGGCAGAATGAGAATGCACCAGCCTGTCCAATCAAAGTTCTGTGCTAGCACTAAATGAACTTAGCACCTCTGTAACTGCCCTACATGCTGCAGGAATCCAAAAGCAGGTTCCAACCCAGTATTTTAATGCAGCTATAGTGAAAAGTGCTCATAAACTAGGTTTTGTCCTTGCTGACTTATGTGGTTGCAATCCAATCCCTTGCCAACATTTCTTATTCATTGAAATGACAGATGTGTTTATCTGCAAATCAAAATGGCTGCCTCCAGAAAATCAATATGGCAGCCTCCATAAAAATTTCAATAGACAGAACACTGAGCGTGTCACAATGGTACCCTTCAGCATACATGGATGATGACATCACAATGGACCCTTGCTGTTTTCCTCCCTGGCAGCAGCCATGATGCTTCATTCTTCAGTCAGGTGTGGATCCATGCACCTCAACAGGTAAGGGCACCAATCAACAGGTAAGGGCACGTTTTGTGTGTGTCAAACGAAGGTGTCAGATTATGGAAGATTTGTTTGAGGGAACAAGTGGCGCTTCTGTGCAGATTGGAATACTGTCCAGTGTCTATTAGCAAGCCCAGAACACAAAAGCCTTCTTAACTGTTCCTGATGGTATGGAAAAATGAACTCTTAGAGTAACCCTCGTTACCCGCTTTCGCAACACAGGAATAGAAAGTGGCCAAGACAGAGCTAAGCCTTTTCTGTTTCTTGCTTTTTGGCCGCTGAAATGCAGGTGCAGTTCAGCTTAGCTTCTGCAACTCACCACCTCTCATGAGATACCATACATTTTATGCATTTTTGGCAGAATGAGAATGCACCAGCCTGTCCAATCAAAGTTCTGTGCCAGCACTAAATGAACTTAGCACCTCTGTAACTGCCCTACATGCTGCAGGAATCCAAAAGCAGGTTCCAACCCAGTATTTTAATGCAGCTATAGTGAAAAGTGCTCATAAACTAGGTTTTGTCCTTGCTGACTTATGTGGTTGCAATCCAATCCCTTGCCAACATTTCTTATTCATTGAAATGACAGCTGTGTTTATCTGCAAATCAAAATGGCTGCCTCCAGAAAATCAATATGGCAGCCTCCATAAAAATTTCAATAGACAGAACACTGAGCATGTCACAATGGTACCCTTCAGCATACATGGAGGATGACATCACAATGGACCCTTGCTGTTTTCCTCCTGGCAGCAGCCATGATGCTTCATTCTTCAGTCAGGTGTGGATCCATGCACCTCAACAGGTAAGGGCACCAATCAACAGGTGAGGGCACGTTTTTGTGTGTGTCAAGCGAAGGTGTCAGATTATGGAAGATTTGTTTGAGGGAACAAGTGGCGCTTCTGTGCAGATTGGAATACTGTCCAGCGTCTATTAGCAAGCCCAGAACACAAAAGCCTTCTTAACTGTTCCTGATGGTATGGAAAAATGAACTCTTAGAGTAACCCTCGTTACCCGCTTTCGCAACACAGGAATAGAAAGTGGCCAAGACAGAGCTAAGCCTTTTCTGTTTCTTGCTTTTTGGCCGCTGAAATGCAGGTGCAGTTCAGCTTAGCTTCTGCAACTCACCACCTCTCATGAGATACCATACATTTTATGCATTTTTGGCAGAATGAGAATGCACCAGCCTGTCCAATCAAAGTTCTGTGCTAGCACTAAATGAACTTAGCACCTCTGTAACTGCCCTACATGCTGCAGGAATCCAAAAGCAGGTTCCAACCCAGTATTTTAATGCAGCTATAGTGAAAAGTGCTCATAAACTAGGTTTTGTCCTTGCTGACTTATGTGGTTGCAATCCAATCCCTTGCCAACATTTCTTATTCATTGAAATGACAGCTGTGTTTATCTGCAAATCAAAATGGCTGCCTCAGAAAATCAATATGGCAGCCTCCATAAAAATTTCAATAGACAGAACACTGAGCGTGTCACAATGGTACCCTTCAGCATACATGGATGATGACATCACAATGGACCCTTGCTGTTTTCCTCCCTGGCAGCAGCCATGATGCTTCATTCTTCAGTCAGGTGTGGATCCATGCATCTCAACAGGTAAGGGCACCAATCAACAGGTAAGGGCACGTTTTTGTGTGTGTGAAATGAAGGTGTCAGATTATGGAAGATTTGTTTGAGGGAACAAGTGGCGCTTCTGTGCAGATTGGAATACTGTCCAGCGTCTATTAGCAAGCCCAGAACACAAAAGCCTTCTTAACTGTTCCTGATGGTATGGAAAAATGAACTCTTAGAGTAACCCTCGTTACCCGCTTTCGCAACACAGGAATAGAAAGTGGCCAAGACAGAGCTAAGCCTTTTCTGTTTCTTGCTTTTTGGCCGCTGAAATGCAGGTGCAGTTCAGCTTAGCTTCTGCAACTCACCACCTCTCATGAGATACCATACATTTTATGCATTTTTGGCAGAATGAGAATGCACCAGCCTGTCCAATCAAAGTTCTGTGCCAGCACTAAATGAACTTAGCACCTCTGTAACTGCCCTACATGCTGCAGGAATCCAAAAGCAGGTTCCAACCCAGTATTTTAATGCAGCTATAGTGAAAAGTGCTCATAAACTAGGTTTTGTCCTTGCTGACTTATGTGGTTTGCAATCCAATCCCTTGCCAACATTTCTTATTCATTGAAATGACAGCTGTGTTTATCTGCAAATCAAAATGGCTGCCTCCAGAAAATCAATATGGCAGCCTCCATAAAAATTTCAATAGACAGAACACTGAGCGTGTCACAATGGTACCCTTCAGCATACATGGATGATGACATCACAATGGACCCTTGCTGTTTTCCTCCCTGGCAGCAGCCATGATGCTTCATTCTTCAGTCAGGTGTGGATCCATGCACCTCAACAGGTAAGGGCACCAATCAACAGGTAAGGGCACGTTTTTGTGTGTGTCAAACGAAGGTGTCAGATTATGGAAGATTTGTTTGAGGAAACAAGTGGCGCTTCTGTGCAGATTGGAATACTGTCCAGTGTCTATTAGCAAGCCCAGAACACAAAAGCCTTCTTAACTGTTCCTGATAGTATGGAAAAATGAACTCTTAGAGTAACCCTCGTTACCAGCTTTCGCAACACAGGAATAGAAAGTGGCCAAGACAGAGCTAAGCCTTTTCTGTTTCTTGCTTTTTGGCCGCTGAAATGCAGGTGCAGTTCAGCTTAGCTTCTGCAACTCACCACCTCTCATGAGATACCATACATTTTATGCATTTTTGGCAGAATGAGAATGCACCAGCCTGTCCAATCAAAGTTCTGTGCTAGCACTAAATGAACTTAGCACCTCTGTAACTGCCCTACATGCTGCAGGAATCCAAAAGCAGGTTCCAACCCAGTATTTTAATGCAGCTATAGTGAAAAGTGCTTATAAACTAGGTTTTGTCCTTGCTGACTTATGTGGTTGCAATCCAATCCCTTGCCAACATTTCTTATTCATTGAAATGACAGCTGTGTTTATCTGCAAATCAAAATGGCTGCCTCCGAGAAAATCAATATGGCAGCCTCCATAAAAATTTCAATAGACAGAACACTGAGCGTGTCACAATGGTACCCTTCAGCATACATGGATGATGACATCACAATGGACCCTTGCTGTTTTCCTCCCTGGCAGCAGCCATGATGCTTCATTCTTCAGTCAGGTGTGGATCCATGCACCTCAACAGGTAAGGGCACCAATCAACAGGTAAGGGCACGTTTTGTGTGTGTGAAACGAAGGTGTCAGATTATGGAAGATTTGTTTGAGGGAACAAGTGGCGCTTCTGTGCAGATTGGAATACTGTCCAGCGTCTATTAGCAAGCCCAGAACACAAAAGCCTTCTTAACTGTTCCTGATGGTATGGAAAAATGAACTCTTAGAGTAACCCTCGTTACCCGCTTTCGCAACACAGGAATAGAAAGTGGCCAAGACAGAGCTAAGCCTTTTCTGTTTCTTGCTTTTTGGCCGCTGAAATGCAGGTGCAGTTCAGCTTAGCTTCTGCAACTCACCACCTCTCATGAGATACCATACATTTTATGCATTTTTGGCAGAATGAGAATGCACCAGCCTGTCCAATCAAAGTTCTGTGCTAGCACTAAATGAACTTAGCACCTCTGTAACTGCCCTACATGCTGCAGGAATCCAAAAGCAGGTTCCAACCCAGTATTTTAATGCAGCTATAGTGAAAAGTGCTCATAAACTAGGTTTTGTCCTTGCTGACTTATGTGGTTGCAATCCAATCCCTTGCCAACATTTCTTATTCATTGAAATGACAGCTGTGTTTATCTGCAAATCAAAATGGCTGCCTCCAGAAAATCAATATGGCAGCCTCCATAAAAATTTCAATAGACAGAACACTGAGCGTGTCACAATGGTACCCTTCAGCATACATGGATGATGACATCACAATGGACCCTTGCTGTTTTCCTCCCTGGCAGCAGCCATGATGCTTCATTCTTCAGTCAGGTGTGGATCCATGCACCTCAACAGGTAAGGGCACCAATCAACAGGTAAGGGCACGTTTTTGTGTGTGTCAAACGAAGGTGTCAGATTATGGAAGATTTGTTTGAGGGAACAAGTGGCGCTTCTGTGCAGATTGGAATACTGTCCAGGCGTCTATTAGCAAGCCCAGAACACAAAAGCCTTCTTAACTGTTCCTGATGGTATGGAAAAATGAACTCTTAGAGTAACCCTCGTTACCCGCTTTCGCAACACAGGAATAGAAAGTGGCCAAGACAGAGCTAAGCCTTTTCTGTTTCTTGCTTTTTGGCCGCTGAAATGCAGGTGCAGTTCAGCTTAGCTTCTGCAACTCACCACCTCTCATGAGATACCATACATTTTATGCATTTTTGGCAGAATGAGAATGCACCAGCCTGTCCAATCAAAGTTCTGTGCTAGCACTAAATGAACTTAGCACCTCTGTAACTGCCCTACATGCTGCAGGAATCCAAAAGCAGGTTCCAACCCAGTATTTTAATGCAGCTATAGTGAAAAGTGCTCATAAACTAGGTTTTGTCCTTGCTGACTTATGTGGTTGCAATCCAATCCCTTGCCAACATTTCTTATTCATTGAAATGACAGCTGTGTTTATCTGCAAATCAAAATGGCTGCCTCCAGAAAATCAATATGGCAGCCTCCATAAAAATTTCAATAGACAGAACACTGAGCGTGTCACAATGGTACCCTTCAGCATACATGGATGATGACATCACAATGGACCCTTGCTGTTTTCCTCCCTGGCAGCAGCCATGATGCTTCATTCTTCAGTCAGGTGTGGATCCATGCACCTCAACAGGTAAGGGCACCAATCAACAGGTAAGGGCACGTTTTGTGTGTGTCAAGCGAAGGTGTCAGATTATGGAAGATTTGTTTGAGGGAACAAGTGGCGCTTCTGTGCAGATTGGAATACTGTCCAGGGTCTATTAGCAAGCCCAGAACACAAAAGCCTTCTTAACTGTTCCTGATGGTATGGAAAAATGAACTCTTAGAGTAACTCTCGTTGCCCTCTTTCGCAACACAGGAATAGAAAGTGGCCAAGACAGAGCTAAGCCTTTTCTGTTTCTTGCTTTTTGGCCGCTGAAATGCAGATGCAGTTCAGCTTAGCTTCTGCAACTCACCACCTCTCATGAGATACCATACCTTGTATGCATTTTGGAGTTGGCAGAATGAGAATGCACCAGCCTGTCCAATCAAAGTTCTGTGCTAGCACTAAATGAACTTAGCACCTCTGTAACTGCCCTACATGCTGCAGGAATCCAAAAGCAGGTTCCAACCCAGTATTTTAATGCAGCTATAGTGAAAAGTGCTCATAAACTAGGTTTTGTCCTTGCTGACTTATGTGGTTGCAATCCAATCCCTTGCCAACATTTCTTATTCATTGAAATGACAGCTGTGTTTATCTGCAAATCAAAATGGCTGCCTCCAGAAAATCAATATGGCAGCCTCCATAAAAATTTCAATAGACAGAACACTGAGCGTGTCACAATGGTACCCTTCAGCATACATGGATGATGACATCACAATGGACCCTTGCTGTTTTCCTCCCTGGCAGCAGCCATGATGCTTCATTCTTCAGTCAGGTGTGGATCCATGCACCTCAACAGGTAAGGGCACCAATCAACAGGTAAGGGCACGTTTTTGTGTGTGTCAAACGAAGGTGTCAGATTATGGAAGATTTGTTTGAGGGAACAAGTGGCGCTTCTGTGCAGATTGGAATACTGTCCAGTGTCTATTAGCAAGCCCAGAACACAAAAGCCTTCTTAACTGTTCCTGATGGTATGGAAAAATGAACTCTTAGAGTAACCCTCGTTACCCGCTTTCGCAACACAGGAATAGAAAGTGGCCAAGACAGAGCTAAGCCTTTTCTGTTTCTTGCTTTTTGGCCGCTGAAATGCAGGTGCAGTTCAGCTTAGCTTCTGCAACTCACCACCTCTCATGAGATACCATACATTTTATGCATTTTTGGCAGAATGAGAATGCACCAGCCTGTCCAATCAAAGTTCTGTGCTAGCACTAAATGAACTTAGCACCTCTGTAACTGCCCTACATGCTGCAGGAATCCAAAAGCAGGTTCCAACCCAGTATTTTAATGCAGCTATAGTGAAAAGTGCTTATAAACTAGGTTTTGTCCTTGCTGACTTATGTGGTTGCAATCCAATCCCTTGCCAACATTTCTTATTCATTGAAATGACAGCTGTGTTTATCTGCAAATCAAAATGGCTGCCTCCAGAAAATCAATATGGCAGCCTCCATAAAAATTTCAATAGACAGAACACTGAGCATGTCACAATGGTACCCTTCAGCATACATGGAGGATGACATCACAATGGACCCTTGCTGTTTTCCTCCCTGGCAGCAGCCATGATGCTTCATTCTTCAGTCAGGTGTGGATCCATGCACCTCAACAGGTAAGGGCACCAATCAACAGGTGAGGGCACGTTTTTGTGTGTGTCAAACGAAGGTGTCAGATTATGGAAGATTTGTTTGAGGGAACAAGTGGCGCTTCTGTGCAGATTGGAATACTGTCCAGTGTCTATTAGCAAGCCCAGAACACAAAAGCCTTCTTAACTGTTCCTGATGGTATGGAAAAATGAACTCTTAGAGTAACTCTCGTTGCCCTCTTTCGCAACACAGGAATAGAAAGTGGCCAAGACAGAGCTAAGCCTTTTCTGTTTCTTGCTTTTTGGCCGCTGAAATGCAGGTGCAGTTCAGCTTAGCTTCTGCAACTCACCACCTCTCATGAGATACCATACATTTTATGCATTTTTGGCAGAATGAGAATGCACCAGCCTGTCCAATCAAAGTTCTGTGCTAGCACTAAATGAACTTAGCACCTCTGTAACTGCCCTACATGCTGCAGGAATCCAAAAGCAGGTTCCAACCCAGTATTTTAATGCAGCTATAGTGAAAAGTGCTTATAAACTAGGTTTTGTCCTTGCTGACTTATGTGGTTGCAATCCAATCCCTTGCCAACATTTCTTATTCATTGAAATGACAGCTGTGTTTATCTGCAAATCAAAATGGCTGCCTCCAGAAAATCAATATGGCAGCCTCCATAAAAATTTCAATAGACAGAACACTGAGCGTGTCACAATGGTACCCTTCAGCATACATGGATGATGACATCACAATGGACCCTTGCTGTTTTCCTCCCTGGCAGCAGCCATGATGCTTCATTCTTCAGTCAGGTGTGGATCCATGCATCTCAACAGGTAAGGGCACCAATCAACAGGTAAGGGCACGTTTTTGTGTGTGTGAAATGAAGGTGTCAGATTATGGAAGATTTGTTTGAGGGAACAAGTGGCGCTTCTGTGCAGATTGGAATACTGTCCAGCGTCTATTAGCAAGCCCAGAACACAAAAGCCTTCTTAACTGTTCCTGATGGTATGGAAAAATGAACTCTTAGAGTAACCCTCGTTACCCGCTTTCGCAACACAGGAATAGAAAGTGGCCAAGACAGAGCTAAGCCTTTTCTGTTTCTTGCTTTTTGGCCGCTGAAATGCAGGTGCAGTTCAGCTTAGCTTCTGCAACTCACCACCTCTCATGAGATACCATACATTTTATGCATTTTTGGCAGAATGAGAATGCACCAGCCTGTCCAATCAAAGTTCTGTGCTAGCACTAAATGAACTTAGCACCTCTGTAACTGCCCTACATGCTGCAGGAATCCAAAAGCAGGTTCCAACCCAGTATTTTAATGCAGCTATAGTGAAAAGTGCTTATAAACTAGGTTTTGTCCTTGCTGACTTATGTGGTTGCAATCCAATCCCTTGCCAACATTTCTTATTCATTGAAATGACAGCTGTGTTTATCTGCAAATCAAAATGGCTGCCTCCAGAAAATCAATATGGCAGCCTCCATAAAAATTTCAATAGACAGAACACTGAGCATGTCACAATGGTACCCTTCAGCATACATGGAGGATGACATCACAATGGACCCTTGCTGTTTTCCTCCCTGGCAGCAGCCATGATGCTTCATTCTTCAGTCAGGTGTGGATCCATGCACCTCAACAGGTAAGGGCACCAATCAACAGGTGAGGGCACGTTTTTGTGTGTGTCAAACGAAGGTGTCAGATTATGGAAGATTTGTTTGAGGGAACAAGTGGCGCTTCTGTGCAGATTGGAATACTGTCCAGCGTCTATTAGCAAGCCCAGAACACAAAAGCCTTCTTAACTGTTCCTGATGGTATGGAAAAATGAACTCTTAGAGTAACCCTCGTTACCCGCTTTCACAACACAGGAATAGAAAGTGGCCAAGACAGAGCTAAGCCTTTTCTGTTTCTTGCTTTTTGGCCGCTGAAATGCAGGTGCAGTTCAGCTTAGCTTCTGCAACTCACCACCTCTCATGAGATACCATACATTTTATGCATTTTTGGCAGAATGAGAATGCACCAGCCTGTCCAATCAAAGTTCTGTGCTAGCACTAAATGAACTTAGCACCTCTGTAACTGCCCTACATGCTGCAGGAATCCAAAGCAGGTTCCAACCCAGTATTTTAATGCAGCTATAGTGAAAAGTGCTCATAAACTAGGTTTTGTCCTTGCTGACTTATGTGGTTGCAATCCAATCCCTTGCCAACATTTCTTATTCATTGAAATGACAGCTGTGTTTATCTGCAAATCAAAATGGCTGCCTCCAGAAAATCAATATGGCAGCCTCCATAAAAATTTCAATAGACAGAACACTGAGCATGTCACAATGGTACCCTTCAGCATACATGGAGGATGACATCACAATGGACCCTTGCTGTTTTCCTCCCTGGCAGCAGCCATGATGCTTCATTCTTCAGTCAGGTGTGGATCCATGCACCTCAACAGGTAAGGGCACCAATCAACAGGTGAGGGCACGTTTTTGTGTGTGTCAAACGAAGGTGTCAGATTATGGAAGATTTGTTTGAGGGAACAAGTGGCGCTTCTGTGCAGATTGGAATACTGTCCAGCGTCTATTAGCAAGCCCAGAACACAAAAGCCTTCTTAACTGTTCCTGATGGTATGGAAAAATGAACTCTTAGAGTAACTCTCGTTGCCCTCTTTCACAACACAGGAATAGAAAGTGGCCAAGACAGAGCTAAGCCTTTTCTGTTTCTTGCTTTTTGGCCGCTGAAATGCAGGTGCAGTTCAGCTTAGCTTCTGCAACTCACCACCTCTCATGAGATACCATACATTTTATGCATTTTTGGCAGAATGAGAATGCACCAGCCTGTCCAATCAAAGTTCTGTGCTAGCACTAAATGAACTTAGCACCTCTGTAACTGCCCTACATGCTGCAGGAATCCAAAAGCAGGTTCCAACCCAGTATTTTAATGCAGCTATAGTGAAAAGTGCTTATAAACTAGGTTTTGTCCTTGCTGACTTATGTGGTTGCAATCCAATCCCTTGCCAACATTTCTTATTCATTGAAATGACAGCTGTGTTTATCTGCAAATCAAAATGGCTGCCTCCAGAAAATCAATATGGCAGCCTCCATAAAAATTTCAATAGACAGAACACTGAGCATGTCACAATGGTACCCTTCAGCATACATGGAGGATGACATCACAATGGACCCTTGCTGTTTTCCTCCCTGGCAGCAGCCATGATGCTTCATTCTTCAGTCAGGTGTGGATCCATGCACCTCAACAGGTAAGGGCACCAATCAACAGGTGAGGGCACGTTTTGTGTGTGTCAAACGAAGGTGTCAGATTATGGAAGATTTGTTTGAGGGAACAAGTGGCGCTTCTGTGCAGATTGGAATACTGTCCAGCGTCTATTAGCAAGCCCAGAACACAAAGCCTTCTTAACTGTTCCTGATGGTATGGAAAAATGAACTCTTAGAGTAACCTCGTTACCCGCTTTCACAACACAGGAATAGAAAGTGGCCAAGACAGAGCTAAGCCTTTTCTGTTTCTTGCTTTTTGGCCGCTGAAATGCAGGTGCAGTTCAGCTTAGCTTCTGCAACTCACCACCTCTCATGAGATACCATACATTTTATGCATTTTTGGCAGAATGAGAATGCACCAGCCTGTCCAATCAAAGTTCTGTGCTAGCACTAAATGAACTTAGCACCTCTGTAACTGCCCTACATGCTGCAGGAATCCAAAGCAGGTTCCAACCCAGTATTTTAATGCAGCTATAGTGAAAAGTGCTCATAAACTAGGTTTTGTCCTTGCTGACTTATGTGGTTGCAATCCAATCCCTTGCCAACATTTCTTATTCATTGAAATGACAGCTGTGTTTATCTGCAAATCAAAATGGCTGCCTCCAGAAAATCAATATGGCAGCCTCCATAAAAATTTCAATAGACAGAACACTGAGCGTGTCACAATGGTACCCTTCAGCATACATGGATGATGACATCACAATGGACCCTTGCTGTTTTCCTCCCTGGCAGCAGCCATGATGCTTCATTCTTCAGTCAGGTGTGGATCCATGCACCTCAACAGGTAAGGGCACCAATCAACAGGTGAGGGCACGTTTTTGTGTGTGTCAAGCGAAGGTGTCAGATTATGGAAGATTTGTTTGAGGGAACAAGTGGCGCTTCTGTGCAGATTGGAATACTGTCCAGCGTCTATTAGCAAGCCCAGAACACAAAAGCCTTCTTAACTGTTCCTGATGGTATGGAAAAATGAACTCTTAGAGTAACTCTCGTTGCCCTCTTTCGCAACACAGGAATAGAAAGTGGCCAAGACAGAGCTAAGCCTTTTCTGTTTCTTGCTTTTTGGCCGCTGAAATGCAGGTGCAGTTCAGCTTAGCTTCTGCAACTCACCACCTCTCATGAGATACCATACATTTTATGCATTTTTGGCAGAATGAGAATGCACCAGCCTGTCCAATCAAAGTTCTGTGCTAGCACTAAATGAACTTAGCACCTCTGTAACTGCCCTACATGCTGCAGGAATCCAAAAGCAGGTTCCAACCCAGTATTTTAATGCAGCTATAGTGAAAAGTGCTTATAAACTAGGTTTTGTCCTTGCTGACTTATGTGGTTGCAATCCAATCCCTTGCCAACATTTCTTATTCATTGAAATGACAGCTGTGTTTATCTGCAAATAAAAATGGCTGCCTCCAGAAAATCAATATGGCAGCCTCCATAAAAATTTCAATAGACAGAACACTGAGCATGTCACAATGGTACCCTTCAGCATACATGGAGGATGACATCACAATGGACCCTTGCTGTTTTCCTCCCTGGCAGCAGCCATGATGCTTCATTCTTCAGTCAGGTGTGGATCCATGCACCTCAACAGGTAAGGGCACCAATCAACAGGTGAGGGCACGTTTTTGTGTGTGTCAAGCGAAGGTGGCAGATTATGGAAGATTTGTTTGATGGAACAAGTGGCGCTTCTGTGCAGATTGGAATACTGTCCAGCGTTTATTAGAAAGCCCAGAACACAAAAGCCTTCTTAACTGTTCCTGATGGTATGGAAAAATGAACTCTTAGAGTAACTCTCGTTGCCCTCTTTCACAACACAGGAATAGAAAGTGGCCAAGACAGAGCTAAGCCTTTTCTGTTTCTTGCTTTTTGGCCGCTGAAATGCAGGTGCAGTTCAGCTTAGCTTCTGCAACTCACCACCTCTCATGAGATACCATACATTTTATGCATTTTTGGCAGAATGAGAATGCACCAGCCTGTCCAATCAAAGTTCTGTGCTAGCACTAAATGAACTTAGCACCTCTGTAAATGCCCTACATGCTGCAGGAATCCAAAAGCAGGTTCCAACCCAGTATTTTAATGCAGCTATAGTGAAAAGTGCTTATAAACTAGGTTTTGTCCTTGCTGACTTATGTGGTTGCAATCCAATCCCTTGCCAACATTTCTTATTCATTGAAATGACAGCTGTGTTTTTCTGCAAATCAAAATGGCTGCCTCCAGAAAATCAATATGGCAGCCTCCATAATAATTTCAATAGACAGAACACTGAGCATGTCACAATGGTACCCTTCAGCATACATGGAGGATGACATCACAATGGACCCTTGCTGTTTTCCTCCCTGGCAGCAGCCATGATGCTTCATTCTTCAGTCAGGTGTGGATCCATGCACCTCAACAGGTAAGGGCACCAATCAACAGGTGAGGGCACGTTTTTGTGTGTGTCAAGCGAAGGTGGCATTTATGGAAGATTTGTTTGATGGAACAAGTGGCGCTTCTGTGCAGATTGGAATACTGTCCAGCGTTTATTAGAAAGCCCAGAACACAAAAGCCTTCTTAACTGTTCCTGATGGTATGGAAAAATGAACTCTTAGAGTTACTCTCGTTGCCCTCTTTCACAACACAGGAATAGAAAGTGGCCAAGACAGAGCTAAGCCTTTTCTGTTTCTTGCTTTTTGGCCGCTGAAATGCAGGTGCAGTTCAGCTTAGCTTCTGCAACTCACCACCTCTCATGAGATACCATACATTTTATGCATTTTTGGCAGAATGAGAATGCACCAGCCTGTCCAATCAAAGTTCTGTGCTAGCACTAAATGAACTTAGCACCTCTGTAACTGCCCTACATGCTGCAGGAATCCAAAAGCAGGTTCCAACCCAGTATTTTAATGCAGCTATAGTGAAAAGTGCTTATAAACCAGGTTTTGTCCTTGCTGACTTATGTGGTTGCAATCCAATCCCTTGCCAACATTTCTTATTCATTGAAATGACAGCTGTGTTTATCTGCAAATCAAAATGGCTGCCTCCAGAAAATCAATATGGCAGCCTCCATAAACATTTCAATAGACAGAACACTGAGCGTGTCACAATGGGAACCTTCAGCATACATGGATGATGACATCACAATGGACCCTTGCTGTTTTCCTCCCTGGCAGCAGCCATGATGCTTCATTCTTCAGTCAGGTGTGGATCCATGCACCTCAACAGGTAAGGGCACCAATCAACAGGTAAGGGCACGTTTTTGTGTGTGTGAAACGAAGGTGTCAGATTATGGAAAATTTGTTTGAGGGAACAAGTGGCGCTTCTGTGCAGATTGGAATACTGTCCAGTGTCTATTAGCAAGCCCAGAACACAAAAGCCTTCTTAACTGTTCCTGATGGTATGGAAAAATGAACTCTTAGAGTAACTCTCGTTGCCCTCTTTCGCAACACAGGAATAGAAAGTGGCCAAGACAGAGCTAAGCCTTTTCTGTTTCTTGCTTTTTGGCCGCTGAAATGCAGATGCAGTTCAGCTTAGCTTCTGCAACTCACCACCTCTCATGAGATACCATACCTTGTATGCATTTTTGGAGTTGGCAGAATGAGAATGCACCAGCCTGTCCAATCAAAGTTCTGTGCCAGCACTAAATGAACTTAGCACCTCTGTAACTGCCCTACATGCTGCAGGAATCCAAAAGCAGGTTCCAACCCAGTATTTTAATGCAGCTATAGTGAAAAGTGCTCATAAACTAGGTTTTGTCCTTGCTGACTTATGTGGTTGCAATCCAATCCCTTGCCAACATTTCTTATTCATTGAAATGACAGATGTGTTTATCTGCAAATCAAAATGGCTGCCTCCAGAAAATCAATATGGCAGCCTCCATAAAAATTTCAATAGACAGAACACTGAGCGTGTCACAATGGTACCCTTCAGCATACATGGATGATGACATCACAATGGACCCTTGCTGTTTTCCTCCCTGGCAGCAGCCATGATGCTTCATTCTTCAGTCAGGTGTGGATCCATGCACCTCAACAGGTAAGGGCACCAATCAACAGGTGAGAGGCACGTTTTTGTGTGTGTCAAACGAAGGTGGCAGATTATGGAAGATTTGTTTGAGGGAACAAGTGGCGCTTCTGTGCAGATTGGAATACTGTCCAGTGTCTATTAGCAAGCTCCAGAACACAAAAGCCTTCTTAACTGTTCCTGATGGTATGGAAAATGAACTCTTAGAGTAACTCTCGTTACCCGCTTTCGCAACACAGGAATAGAAAGTGGCCAGACAGAGCTAAGCCTTTTCTGTTTCTTGCTTTTGGCCGCTGAAATGCAGGTGCAGTTCAGCTTAGCTTCTGCAACTCACCACCTCATGAGATACCACCCATTTTATGCATTTTTGGCAGAATGAGAATGCACCAGCCTGTCCAATCAAAGTTCTGTGCTAGCACTAAATGAACTTAGCACCTCTGTAACTGCCCTACATGCTGCAGGAATCCAAAAGCAGGTTCCAACCCAGTATTTAATGCAGCTATAGTGAAAAGTGCTTATAAACTAGGTTT
>JAKVIS010003461.1:0-17316 GCA_033119425.1 Bufotes viridis
ATGTCCATTGTATTGCTGATTGGATGCACGCAATGTTCATTGTATTGTTGATTGTATCACGGGCAATGTCATTGTATTGTTGATTGGATCATGGACAATGTCATTGTGTTGTTGACAATATGCACTGCGGGCACGTCATTGTGTTGTTGATTGTATCACGGGCAATGGCTCATTGTGGGCATTGATGGATCACGGACAATGTCATTGTGTTGTTGATTGTATCACGGACAATGTCATTGTGTTGTCAGATTGGATCATGGACAATGTCATTGTGTTGTTGATTGGATCACAGGCACATGTCATTGTGTTGTTGATTGGACCATGGACACGTCATTGAAGGCTGTTAAATGCATACATTGACAAATGGGTTCTGTTTAAAATGTGAAACTGCAATGATTGGCTGCTATGTTTATACCACGTAGTGGTACCCTTGTTGGAAACATGTGGAATAAAAGGAAATGCTTGTGTGTGGTCATAAAGGAGGTCTTCCTGCTTGACCCTCAAAGCGAAGTGGTCGACCTCGCTATTGGGATTTATTGTACGTTGTCTCCAGCTAGACTGCCAGGAGTGTAAACTACGCCCGTGATGGTTTTTCCTATTCGGCTGTTTACCGCATTCATATGCTGCTTCTCCGATTTGGTGGTTGTGGTGTCGGCTAGGGCGCTTGGGATCCTCAAGAAGCGCTAGGAGCATCTTTCAGCGGGAGGTACCCAGTCGGGGTGCCCGATCGATCCGTTGCTACACAGGGTGGGGTATCACCTTTAACCTCTCGCTTGGCCCCCTTCACCCAACCTTGACCCATAACAAAAAGCACTGACAACTGTGCCACTTTATTGCTGGACGTGATCGCCACAGCTTCTTTATTAAAGTGGCTAACCTTAATAAACCCCATTATAGCCAGCGGCATGCCAAACGCCGGACTCCCAGCAGAGCAAGTTGGAACCGCGGCACCAAGAGCGGCATGCTGATCGCTAGACTCCCAGTGGGCAATTACGCCGATCTTCACCACCATATCTCGCTGATCAGCCCGGGCCGCCGCCACAGAGGGAGACCTGTTCTCCAACGGGGTTCTGCACCACCACCCAGCGGGATTGAGGTCTGGTGGAAGCCCTTCCACAGGCCAGAAAAAGGAAGTGTCTCGACTAACATCCAAGAGGAAAACGCCATCAGGTCCCATTAAAAATCAAGGCCAATAGGATAAATAGTTGCTATAATGGGCATAGCTGCCCACGATGAGAACCAAGTATTACAACTTTACATCATTGGCCAGACCACACATTATAAGCTCTTGAGCAGGGCCCTCATTCCTCTTGTTGTAATAATCAACTTGTCGGTTGCTATGTTATTTATGATCTGTTTGTCCATGAACCCCCAAATTGGTAAGTGCTACGGAATATGTTGGCGCTATATAAATAGGGAATATTTTTATTGTTGTTACTGTGTACTGTTCTGGGACTCCCTGTGCACAATAAGGGCAGACATAGCAGAGCTAGAGAGGGTCCAGAGGAGGGAAAGTGTAGTAATTAATGGAATGAGGCAACTACAGTGCCCTTGAAAGATTATCGATATTCTGTGTTATTCATATTAGAAAAAAAGATGACTGAGGAGATCTAATCACTATATATAATATATATCAGGGGTACTGAGATCACTCCCATTATCTATTTATCCCACAGGACTGCAGACAGTGACGTAGGGGCATCCTCTGCATCTAGTAGAAGAGTTAGGTTTTGCATGCAGACAAAGGAGTTCTTCCGCGGTAGAGCAGTGGGCTATGGTGAACTCTCTTCCTCGAGGGGAGTGGTGATGGTGAGGTCACCATAAATTTTGGAATCAAGAGGGGCCTGATGTAACCCTGGAGAGTGTAACATACAGACCATAGCTACCAGAGAGGGGTCATTGATCCAAAGAACTAGAACTGCTACACTATATCAGCTGCATTTTCCGATCACGGTGACAAACCACTGCCCTTGAGCTATACCTTCAGTATTGTATACCCAACGCCTTCCCATATATGGCCAGAACAACCCACCCGGGAGATGACAACCAACCACCCTGCTACCAACCTCCTGAAAAGACAGGGATCATTGTATGTCAGCACATATAGAGGTATAGCGCTCCAGAATGACAAGGGCAGTACCACAGCGTGGTATACCAACCACTCCGGAAGAAGTTAAAATCCTGCGACTGCTAATTCCACGACCTTCACTCAACTGGGGGAAGCCATGTGGCAGCAGTATACTGATACTCACCCTCCTGGCAAGCCCACTCACTGGACCGGAATAAAGTCTCTTTTACTGCTTACATCGTGTACATCTCCCTTGTCTTCGGCTCAACTGGATCCCACAGAACTGTAACTTCTGAAACACTGGACCTGAGGCAAGTGCATTACCACAAGCTGCCAGCCTGCATAGTCATGTTAGAATCTCAGCAGAAGTGCCCAGTTATCAACCATCCCAATGGAACCCAGGTCCGGCAGACCAGAACCATAGCTTTCAGCAGGAGAAACAATGTAAATATATGGCTGTGTTGATATGAACTAACAACTAGTGTTGAGAGAACAGTTCAAGCATAGTTCGGGTTCGTACTGAATTTTGGGGTGTTCGGGACAGGGACCCAGGACCGAACATTTTCAAAAAGTTCGGGTTCGGTCCGTTGTTCGTCGATTTCTTCCCGCTTTCTGAAGGGCTGCACAGCAGCCAATCAGCTAGCGTTTACTTCTTGCCCTAAGAGCCATCACAGCCATGCCTACTAATGGCATGGCTGTGATTAGCAAGTGCAGCATGTGACCCAGCCTCTATTTAAGCTGGAGTCACGTAGCGCCGCACGTCACACTGCTCTGATTAGTGTAGGAGAGGACGCAGCTTCTGTGAGTGGCGAGATTAGGCAGGGAAAAGTCAGCAAAAGCACCTAATGAAGTGATCGATCTACAGCTGTGAATGATTCAACTTCTGCTAGTTACTTGCTCACTGGTTTTTAGGCTGCACAGAGCGTTTTTCTGTCACTTTTTTCTGGGTGATCGGCGGCCATTTTGTGACTTGTGGTGCACCAGCACAAGCTGCCACCAAGTCCATCAATCCATCAATACTAGTTTTTTTGCTATATCCTACATCAGGGGCTTGGCTGTGCTTATTGTCACCCCTAGAAACTCAGGATAGAAATTTCTATATTTTATTAAGGGGTTAAATTCAATTGCCAAAATAGCAATCCCCTAAATCTGGTGTTCCAAGCTGTGGCTAGCCAAGTGTAATACTGTCTGCTGTCTGGCAAAGGATAGATTATTTTCTGTGGTGAAATTCAATTGGCAAAATAGTGTTCTGGTCCTGGGATGCAAGGGTCAGGCTTGAGTTGATGTGTACTGCTCCAAATTGGTATTCAGGTATTAGGGCGTACGCCGTAGGCAATCAGCACACAGACCATCACAATGAAGTCAATGCTAGATGCTCTGGTTTATTACGTGTGATACATGGGTTGATATAGAAGATGAAAGAGGAACTTAATGACTTTGCAGGATTATCTCATGCATTATCTCATTGTCACATTATCAAACTAAAATGGCATCATAACGTCAGATCAGCCGACATTAGATTAGCTGAAGTCATCATTATCATAAGATGATTAGTAAGCATTAGTAAGGGAGTTAGCTTCTGCTTCTAGGGCCATCTTTGTTTTAGGCAATTGTTAGTTATAATACAAGCAGTATACATTTCATATATATGCTTCCACAACAGTCCCCCTTGTAGACTTGATTGTAGACTTTCCTAAGCCTAACGAATCCACAGTGAATACCTTTCGCATCCTCTTCACCGACAGTGGCGAGCAACCTATCCCTTGTGGATAGGCTCCGGTTAAACGGACTTCTGGTAATACCCTGGGATTCATCTGTCCCTAGTCATTTCTTGGGTCTTCTGTTCCTGGAGGAGGAGGAGAATTCATCAGCTGGAGTTGGCGACGAGAGGGATGATGGGATAACATCCACATCGATATGCAGCCATGTGTTCATAGAAGGAGCATTATTGGTTCTTCAACAGTCTTCTTCTCTTTTGGTGATGCGGTTGATGCATGAAACAACAAGTTTGATTAGTATGTAACTTATCAACAATATTAGGGCTATCTGCAGTATCCCCTGAAGTATTCCCATTAACCATCCTGAAATTCCTTTGAACCAGTTACTGGGATTAAGGAATGAGAAAGTGTCAGACCACCATGTTGATTTCTCTGCTTTGTGTGCCTCCAACCATTGATCACGTATTTCACTTATCTTTTCCAAACCCACTTTCACTTGTAGATTACCTTGTGGATCAATATAGTGGCAGCATGCAGTACCTATTATCTGACACATACCTCCTTCCTTTGCAGTCAAGTAGTCTAATACCAAAGTGTGTTGGTTGGAGACTATTAGGAGTTGGTTCTGGACAATATTGGTTGTGTTCAGGAGTTTCATTACTTCCCAAACCTGATCATCTAGGTAGTCAGTGGCCATTACCAGTTTGTCATACATTTGCATAATCATGGGATAGATAAACAGGGTGCTAAAGATTTTGTTTGGAATACTCATTTCCACAAGATGGGGTTTCCCATTTGGTCTTGGAGTGTTATCTGCAGCCCTTTTGTATAATGTGTGTTTAGGGATAGCATTGACATCCAGTTTCCCATGAGGCAGTATAAAGGTGGCTGGTGTAAGCCTAGCAATTGTACATAAACCCTTGAAGTTTGCAGGGAGCCATTTATATGCCTTATATCCACATACCATGTATACATTTTCTGGGATAGAGACCACTGTACTGTTGGACAAGCTAGTGATCAGTTTGGCTACCATGGCACCTTCTGCTAGTCCCATACCCTTTTTCTGACCTTTTGTTGTCTTACTAGTTATTCCAGTTACCAGGTCATTTATAGTGCGGCGGCCGCAGGCTAGATTACCACCTGCTGCGACGTCTATGCCGATGCATTGCACTGGGCTGTTGGGGTTGGAATCATTGCAGCCTGATTTGTTATGGGGACTAAAAGCCATACCTTGGGTCTGCACCTGCAAGCAGTGACAGTTTTTCCAGTTGGGGAAACAGGATACATTGCTCCACATGTAATCATCCCAGGGCATATAGCTATCTTCAACAGAGGGTCCTGATCGGTTTATCATTAGCCATGGGGACCCATCCCATGCTACTATGGTTAGGGAAGCTTTCCTGTTGCCATCTTTAGAACTGACCTCTTCTATACCTGAAAGGAAGATAGCTGATCCTGCTAGTTCTTTCAATTCTAGGAGAGTTAGGGGTACAGCTAGGTAAGGCATAGCTCTGGCATTTATTGGGCCATGTGTACACATCCAACAATTTTTAGTGAAGAGATGGAGTCGAATCACCCTCCTTTAGGCTCTCATACAACACCTGGTGATGTCTGACAAACTTGTTGTCCCACCCATCATCCTTCCCTAGGGACGTATGTATGTATTGGCAAATGTTAACGGTGCCAGTAGACAAAGGAAAATCATTTTATTAGCTCCGGATCTGGCGGGCATCTTATCCTTTTGCAATGAGAGGCGTGAATCCAGGTGGGTCTCCTTCGAGCTTTACGGAAGTTGGTGTGGTCAGTAGTACTTGGTAAGGCCCCTCGAAACGTGGTTCCAGGGTACTTCTGACGTGTTTCTTGACCACCACCCACTCTCCTGGTTTCAGAGTGTGGCTTCCCTCTAGGGAGTCAGGATCTGGAATGGAAGAAAAGACTTGTGCATGGATGTTAGATAACTGTTTGCTCAAAGCTATCACATATTTTGCAATGGATTCATAATGCATTTGCAGTTGTTGTGGGAAGTACAGCCCCATCCGGGGTTCTGACCCAAACAATATCTCATGTGGAGTCAGCTTGTGGGGAGGTTTTGGAGTGTGCCTGATTGCAAAGAGTGCTATAGGTAAACACTGGACCCAGTTTAGTTCTGTCTCCCTAGTCATTTTCAACATTTTTGACTTTAATACCCCGTTCAGTCTCTCAACTTTGCCGCTACTTTGGGGTCTGTAGGGGGTGTGAAACGCCAGGTGTGACCCTATCATCTTCCAGACTTCTTGGGTTAGGCTTGCAGTGAATGCTGGGCCCTGATCACTCTCAATGACCTCAGGTACCCCGTACCTACAGACAGTTTCCTGTATTAATTTCTTAGCAGTAGTTGTTGCTGTCTGATTCCTGACGGGGTAGGCTTCTGGCCACCCAGAGAACATGTCTACCACTACCAACACGTATTGAAACCCTTGGCACATTGGCATCTGGATATGATCAATCTGGATCCTCTGGAAGGGGTATAAGGCTTTTGGGAGACATCTTTTGGGCGTGGGCTCAGTTCTACCGGGATTGCATTGGGCACAGATTAGGCATGACTGGACATATTTTACCAGAACTGGGGTGATTCCTGGTGCTACCCATATTTTATCAATGAGTTCTTTCATTATTGTCTTAGATTGATGAGTGGGTCCATGGGCCACAGAGGCAATTAAGGGATAGAGTGCTCTAGGCAAGCACACCTTCTTTCCTTGTGTCCAGAGTCCGGATTCTTCTTCAAGGGCTGACTCTTTCAGCCAGGTTTCCTTTTCTGAGAGAGTGGCTTGCTTCTGCATTTGTTTCAGTAGATCCCATGATACTTCTTGTTGTTTATGATCCTCTTGTGTCAGCATGATTTTATCCGGCTGTGCTCTTTCCTCTTCCATTGCTGCCTTTTTGGCAGCTCGGTCAGCCAAAGCATTTCCCTTGGCCTCTGGTGTGTCAGCACGGGTATGTGCCTTTGACTTTGATTACTGCCACTTCGGTAGGCAGGAGTACTGCAGTCATCAAGGCCTCTACTGCTGAAGCATGTTTAATTGGGGTTCCTGCGGCTGTAATGTAATCCCTAGCTTTCCATATTGTCCCAAAGTCATGGACTACTCCAAAGGCATATCTGGAGTCTGTATAGATGTTGGCAGTGGAGTCTTTTGCTATGAGGCAGGCCTCAGTAAGAGCTATGAGTTCAGCTTCTTGTGCTGACTGGTCTGGGCGCAATTGCCTTGCACATAGCACTTCATACTCACTAGTAACTGCCATGCCAGTATGGAATTTCCCTTTGTCATCGGCATACCTTGACCCATCCACAAAGAGTGTCCATTTTGGGTTTTGCAAGGGAGTGTCTTGTATTGATGGTGGTGTTCCTACTTCAGCTTCCATCATTGTAATGCAATCATGGTCTGGTTCCTTATCAGGAGAGTCAGTAGCTGTCCATAATTCCTCTTCCTGAAGATCTTCTTCTGCCTGTAAATCAATAAAATCCACAGAATCTGTAGTATACTCCCCCTTGGGAGAGGAAGGAGTGCAGCCGGGTTGAGGATGTGGCACCTCTGAATGGTGACATTGTCTGGTAGAAGCAGACTACACTGAAGTCTGAGGTGGCGCTGTGCAGTGAGATGTTTAGGTTGTGTCTGCTGAAGGATGGCAGAAATGTCATGAGGAGCCATGATGGTGAGGGGATGTCCTAGGACAATGTCAGAGGTGGCGTCCAGAAGGGAACTAGCAGCATGAACGGCCCTGACACAAGATGGGGTGGCTCTGGCTACAGGGTCAAGACGTTTTGAAAAGTAGCCTAGGGGTCTATTACGGCCTCCATGGCTCTGGGTGAGAACTCCTGTAGCATGACCCTGACGCTCCATGACATAAAGCCGGAAGGAAAGTTTGTAGTTAGGAATGCCAAGAGCTGGGGCAGTTATAATGGCTTTTTGAGAGTTTCAAATGCTTCTATGGCTTCTGATGTCATCTGAAAAGGAACAGTGGCCACACGTGGTATGCAGTCATAGAGTGGCTGCATCAGGACTGATGCATCAGGAATCCATGGCCTACAATAAGAAATAAGTCCCAGAAAGGTTTGCAGTTGATGAGGAGTGTCTGGGAGTGAGATGTCTGAGACTGCTTTCTTCCTGGCATCCGTAAGATGTTTACTGCCTTGTGAGATACAGTGGCCTAGAAAAATAACTTTGGGAAGACACAACTGTAATTTGGACTGTGAAGCTTTACACCCAGCATCTGCCAGAAATTGGAGAAGTGAGGTAGTTGAGTGTAGGCAGGTGGGATGTGAGTCGGCACAGAGGAGTAAATCATCCACATATTGTAAGAGTTCCACCTCAGGGTGATCTGCTTGCCATGGTTGTAAGATGGATGCCATAGCTTTACTGAAACAGGATGGGCTATTCTGAGCTCCTTGAGGCAAAACAGTCCATGTGTACTGTTTCCCATCATGTGTGAATGCAAAGAGAAATTGAGAGTCCTCATGCAGTGGGACAGAGAAAAAAGCATTTGCCAGATCAATGACTGTAAAAATAGAAGCTGTAGGAGGAATGCTAGCAAGCAAAGTATGAGGATTTGGAACAATAGGGGTCTCAAAGACTGTAGCCTCATTGATTGCTCTGAGGTCTTGGACCATGCGATACACAGGGGTTGTCCTTTCTCCCTCCGTTTCTTAACTGGGTATAAGGGAGTGTTACAGGGGAGGTGGTCACTTTGATAGCCCCATTTGCGAGAAAGGTCTGTATCTGGAGGGTGATAGCATCCTTCTGTGGAATGGACAGAGGGTATTGAGCTTTGTATGGTAGTATGTCAGGATTCTTCAAGGTAACTGTGACTGGCTGGACCTTGAGACGCCCTATGTCTTGGGGACCTTTGGCCCATAGGGTGTCAGGGATGAGGTGCAAAATGCTTTGCAGCGTATCCCCTTGCTCGGGTGATTCAGAAGGCTGGGCTGTTAATGCCATCAGGAGACAAGTTTCCTCTGGGCACAGGTCTGTACCCAAGGCAACTGTACCATCCTCCCTGAATTGAATGTTGGCCCGTATTTTCTGAAGAAAATCCGAACCTAATAGATTAAAAGGACAAGTCTGGCTTACAACAAATTGTGACATTACTCCAGTGGGTAGATGCAATTGTGGGAATTGGCTTCGGGACTTAGTAGATGGAGTAATCAAGAGAGGTTTAGTAACAGGGTTGTGCTGTGTAACCCCTTCCAAGCCAGAGCAGGGCAAATGGATATTTGTGAGCCAGGAAGGGAGTATGGCAGTTTCACATAACACGCTGCGGGCTGCACCAGTGTCTACAAGGAATGAGAGTTCCTTCCCTGCCACATCGAGGGTGATTCGAGGCGGGGCCAGCTGGAGGGGCAGAGACTGCCATACATGAGGTGTCCCCTCCCAGCAACACTGGTTTGCCAATATCCTAGCGGGGTGTGGCTGACCAGGAAAGAAGGTGGTGTTCCTCCTTGGCCTTGGTTCACTGGCCACAAGTGCCTGGAGCGACAGTTCCTCTTTATGTGTCCAGGCTTGCCGCACCCATAACAGACACGGGTGGGGGCCTTTCCTCTCCTCTTCCCCTGTCATGACAGCCATAACTGCTGTGCGAGTCTTCTTGGTATTACTCTCCAATCCTTTAGCAACTTGTTCTAAGATTTCAAGGGTTAATGATTTCCATTCTGGGCGGCAGGTGACAAGAGCTTTGTTGAGATCTGGTCTAAGACCATCTACAAATGATCGGGCCAGAAGTCTCAAGTGTACAGGTTCATTTGGACTGAATCCCATATCTTTATAATTCTGTTTGACCCTTTGGGCGAATTTCTCCACTGACTCTGCTCTGTCCTGTAACATATCCTGCAAAGTAGTGGATTGTTCTGCCAACCTGTCCTTTGCCCATTTATACAGTTGTTGAATGAAATAGTCCCCGGATTCTGAATCACGGGTGTCAAAATTTGCTCCTTGGAGCTCTGGTTGTTTTATGTGATCCATTATAAGTGAAGAGTATTCACCAGTCTTATTTTCTACAATACTCTGTAGGTCTGACCATGTACACCCATATGTTTGATATACTTGAGACAATTTCCTGAAAAAGGGCATAGGGTGAGTGTCTGGGTCTGGCATGAGATTCACTATGGTGAATAACTGCTGGGGAGTGAAAGACACATACTTAGGAGGTCCTACAGGGTGGGTATTTAACAATGCCTCCTTTAAAACTGTAAGATTTCCTTGCTCCAAGTTATGCATGTCACTTCGTAACTGAGCAAGTTGATGTTGAAAAAACTCATTTGTTACTCCTGTACCTTGACTAGGTGGGGAGAAATATCAGAAAAAGCAGACGAAGGCGGCATTCCACGTGCAGGGGTTTCTCCTGCTTCAGTTGCATTAGGTGCATATTCCACCGTCTCTTCTGACACTTCCCCTGTGGGTTCTTTACATTCCTCCCCTCCCTTCTTCCTGATCTGAGCGCCCAGTACCATATATCATTATGTGAGCAGGCACTGTGGATTGACTGGGTTTCATATAGGTGCCATCCGGATTTATCATGGGGTATATGGTAGTGACTTGGGGCATGACAGAAGGGACAGGTTTGGGGGAGTACACGTCCAGCCTTGCGTGTTGGCTGAGGACAAAGTGGTGCTGTGGCTAAGACAGGCGGGACGGGCTGTGGAGCTGAAAGAATGTTTTCTCTTTCATGTGGGCGCGGAGCACCACAGGCTAAGCATGTATCTCGGGAAGCAGGGTTCTGCTGACCACACACTGTACAAATCCAACTTCCCCTTTTTATTTCAGCGGCACCATTATAGGGCGGTGGCTGCTCTCTTACTAACACTGAGCCAGGCCGATAATAATGGCGTCCTGACTTTTCATCAAACATTGCATCTCCTTTTGTCTGTTCAAATTCTCTGCTGCAATCCAGCCACACTCTGACTGTATCAATCAACTTATCATCTTGCAATCTACCTCTCTTTTCAGTTAACAATGTCTGCCATGTAGCTGAACACAGTATTCCACCTTTTGCTATACCATAATTCTTCTCTAACTTGCTTAATCCTTTAACATGACCTTTTCCTCTCCGGTCCGCCACGTACTGTCCAGGTGAACAGTAGCCCTTCGGGACACTTTCTTTGTTACCCATTTTGCAATGAAACACGTCCTGGAGCCTTCACTTACTGTCTCTGATTCTTGGATAGCACAGACACTGACAAACAAACACCTTGAGCCTGAGACCAACACTTGTCAGCAAGCCGTCTCCCTCCCTTCTACTATTTCTTGGGGTCACACACCAGGGTTACCCCTCAATGTAGGCACTTAGGGAGACTCCCTTTGGTTGTTCTGTCAGTCTATGCCTCTCCTCACAGAGAGACCAACACACATATAAAAATAATAAACCACAGTACATCAAATCTTATCAATACAATGGGGTTCTTACTCTCATGCCCTCGAGGTTGCCCCAGACTGCCGATGCACCTCCCTAGTACAAATGTGGATTGACTAGGCCAAGGAACACAAATAGGTAAGATGATTTATTTTCCCACCTCTTATTACGGGCCGGCCGGTCCGGTGTCCGTTAGCTCGTCTCTCCTTGTCCAGTCTCTGGGGGTACTTCAGCAGGGGTCCAATCCCACGAGCCCCACGCTTTGGGCGCCAAATGTTCTGGTCCTGATGCAAGGGTCAGGCTGAGTTGATGTACTGCTCCGAATGGGTATTCAGGTATTAGGCGTGCGCCGAGTAATCAACACACAGACCATCACAGTGAAGTCAATGCTAGATGTTCTGGTTTATTGCGTGTGATACATGGGTTGATATAGAAGATAAAAGGGGAACTTAATGACTTGGCAGCATTATCTCATAGCATTATCTCATTGTCACATTATCAAACTAAAAATGGACATGTATAACATCAGATCAGCCGATGTTAGATTAGCTGAAGTCATCATTATCATAAGATAATTAGTAAGACATTAGTAAGGGAGTTGGCTTCTGCTTCAGGGGCCATCTTTGTTTTAGGCAATTGTTAGTTATAATACAAGCAAGTATACATTTCATATATGTTTCCACAACAATAGCAATTCCTTAAATCTGGTGTCCCAGCAGTGGCTGGCAAAGTATAATAGTGTCCGGCAAAGGATATATTTTGTTTTGGGGTGAAATTCAATAGCCAAAATAGCAATACCGTAAATCAGTGGTTTCAGCTGTGGCTGGCCAAGTTTAATAGTGTCCGGCAAAGGATAGATCATTTTCTGGGGTGAAATTTAATTGCCAAAATAGCAATACCGTAAATCTGGTGTTCCAGGTGTGACTGGACAAGTTTCATAGTGTCCGTCATAGGATATATAATTCTCTGCTGTGAAATTCAGTTGCAAAAATAGAAATACCGTAAATCTGGTGTTCCAGCAGTGACTGGACAAGTTTCATAATGTCCGTCATAGGATATATTATTTTCTGCGGTGAAATTCAGTTTCAAAAATAGAAACACCGTAAATCTGGTGTTCCAGCTGTGACTGGACAAGTTTAATAGTGTCCGGCAAAGGATTTATTATTTTCTGAGGTGAAATTCAGTTGCCAAAATAACAATACCATAAATCAGTGGTTTCAGCTGTGGCTGGCCTAGTTTAAATCTGTCCATAAAAGGGTATATTTTTTTCTGGGGTTAAAGTCAGTAGCAAAAATAGAAATACAGTAAATTTGGTGTCCCAGCAGTGGCTGGCCAAGTTTAATAGTGTACGGCAAAGGATAGATTTTGTTCTGGGGTGAAATTTAATTGCCAAAATAGCAACACCCTGAATCTGGTGTTCCAGCTGTGACTGGACAATTTCCCTAGTGTCCGTCAAAGGATATATTATTTTCTGGGGTGAAAGTCAGTAGCAAAAATAGAAATACAGTAAATCTGGTGTTCCAGCAGTGGATGGCCAAGTTTAATAGTGTACTGGCAAGGATATTTTTTTCTGGGGTGAGAATTCAATTGCCAAAATAGCAATACCATAAATCAGTGGTTCCAGCTGTGGCTGGCCAAGTTTTAATAGTGTCCGTCAAAGGGATAGATTTTGTTCTGGGGTGAAATTCACTTGCCAATATAGCAATACCCTGAATCTGGTGTTCCAGCTGTTGCAGGCCAAGTGTTAATCTGTCCGTAAAGGGTATATTACACTCAAGGTGCATATACAAGTGCTGAGAGGGTCATCCTCAATAACTTCACACGCTACCGTGCATCTCCCATTGTATTTCTGTCCGTTAAAGGGTATATTACACAAAGTGTTAAAATACAATTGCTGAAGGCAAAATCCTACATATTTTTTCACATGCTACTGTGCATCTCCAAGTGTAAATCTGTCCATAAAAGGATACCTTTCATCCAGGGCCTGATTTTATGCTATGGGACCTCTCTCCTCTGTCTGGGTGCGCAATTAGGCCTTATTCACACGTCCGCATATATGTCCGCATGTATTCCGCAATTCTGCGGAATACATGCGGACCCATTGACTGTGAATGGGGCACGGGCATGCGCGGAGTACACACTGTGCTCTCCGCATAAGTTTTGCGGAGCGCGCCGCCCGATCTTACGTCGCAGCTCCACAAAAAAAGTAGAGGCATGTCCTATTCTTGCCCGCAGTGCGGACAGAATGAGACATTTCTAAGGAGCTGCTGGCCGGGTGTGTTTATGGATCCTACGGGCGTGTGAATAAGGCCTTAACCCCTCAGGTGGTGCCTGAGGTGGTGCCTGAGGGGTTAATTGCACAGATCACTAGCACCCTGTCAGAGAGGTCGGGTGCCGCCAGGCAGCAGTAGCCTCGCCCCTCTCCTAGTATTAAAATTATAGGTGGCCAGTGCGTCCTACCCCACATTAAAATCATTGATGGCAAGTCGCTAGACCCCCAGTAATAAAATCATTGGTGGTACCCCGCCTTCAGCGGCACCAATGCCACTGCCACCAATTATTTTAATACTGGGGGAGGGGATGAGGCACACTGGCCACCTATGATTTAATACTAGGAGAGAGCATGGGGCCCACTGCTGCCCGGCGGCACCCGACCTCATTAACCCCACCACCTGAGGGTTAGTTGCGCAGATCTGGCGCCCTGTCAAAGTTTGGGTGCCGCCTGGCGGCAGGGGGCTGGTATGTACGCGCCTGTTAGTATATTTGGGAGCGCCTCGGTGTTAGAATATACCATCGGATCTGAGTTTTCACAGTCGTGAAAACTCAGATCTGAAAACTAATACTATTATTTTCAGTTATAACCATGTTATAATGGAAAATAATGAAGTGAAGTTCGGGTCCCCATTGACTTAGTCGAACCCGAACTTTGACCTGAAGTTCGGACCGAACCCGACAAACCCGAACTTCACCGGGTTCGCTCAACTCTCCAGGAGGGCATTTTGAGCCACATAAGAATGTCTGAAAATTCGAGGAGAGGAGTAATCTGAGTGGAGAAGCAGTAGCTAATCATGATGATAAAGACACTATACTGCATGTGAATGTAGTCTGGCTGGAAGAGTGATGACAGAAGAAGGAAGTCTTGTTACAATTGTTGGCCAGTTTGCCTTTTCCTCTGGATCAGGTGATGCTGTGTCATGTACTGAAAAAGAGCTTATTTTTGCCTGGAGAGCTTGCACACTGCAATGGTTTTGTCTGAAGGCATGTTAGAGAAAAAAAAACATATGCTAGATACCCACACAGAGCCACCAGCATAAACAGCATCAGCCGCATATTCCTGAGCTGACAACAACAGCTGCAGATCTGGTCCTAGCAGATTTTTAAATTCTTTGGTTGTATGTTATCTCTGCGCTTGATTGCCACCACCTCCTTCCTCCTCTGACATCACCATCTCCTCATCACCGTGATCTGATTCCCAGGTTCTGTACAACACACACTAATCATCATAGTAGTCATCCGTACCACTTTTCTCAGACTGTGCTATGTCATGCACCCTCCACCCCCACGCATGATTCCCTCCTCTGTATTTGTACCCAGTGCCACTACTACCATGGCTACCAGTGCTCACACTGCCACCACCATGGTTACAAGTACCACTACTGCCATCCCCAACACAACCATGCATTTCAGTCATCAGGTCCTCCACTTCCACCAAAACCTCCTCCCTCATGACTGCTGGTATCCAGAGAAACAGGGTGTGGCGAAACCAACCTCGCCACTGTGAACTGGAGAGGACTGATTCACCGCCTCCTCCCCTGCGACTATGGCCCCTGGGACACTATTTGGGCATATGGGATTTTAAAGTTACTGTTTCTGCCCCTTGGACTGTTAACTGGAAGAGAACACCTGTTATTGCCTGGATTCCTAACTTTTATTTTGTTGATTGTATCACGGGCAATGTCATTGTATTGTTGATTGGATCATGGGCAATGTCATTGTATTGTTGATTGAATCACGGGCAATGTCATTGTGTTGTTGATTGGATTATGGACAATGTCATTGCATTGTTGATTGTATCACGGGCAATGTCATTGTGTTGTTGATTGTATCACGGGCAATGTCATTCTGTTGTTGATTGGATCACGGGCAATGTCATTGTGTTGTTGATTGGATCACGGACAATGTCATTGTGTTGTTGATGGATCATGGACAATGTCATTGTGTTGTTGATTGGATCACAGGCAATGTCATTGTGTTGTTGATGGATCATGGACAATGTCGTTGAGGTTGTTAAATGTGCATTGACAAATGGGTTCTGTTTAAAATGTGAAACTGTAAATGATTGGCTGCTATGTTTTTATACCACGTGGGTGGTAACCTTGTTGGAAAATGTGAATAAAGGAAATGCTTGTGTGGTCATAAAGGAGTTCCTGTGACCCTCAAAAGCGAAGTGTCGTCTCGTGTATTGGGGAGGGTTTGTTGTATGTTGTTCCAGTTAGACTGCTAGGAGTGTAAACCTCTTACGTATGGTTTTCCTATTCGGCTGTTTACGCATTCATTATGCTTCTCCGATTTGGTGGTTGTGATGTCGGCTAGGCGCTTGGAATCCTCAAGAAGCGCGGAGCATCTTTCAACGGAGGTACCCAGTCGGGGTGCCCGTCGATCCAGTTACACAGGGTGGGGTATCACCTTTAACTCTCAGCTTGGCCCCTTCACCCAACCTTGACCCATAACAAAAACACTGACAACTGTGTCACTTTATTGCTGGATGGTGATCGGCCACAGCTTCTTTATTAAAGTGGCTAACCTTAATAAACCCTAATATAATAGCGGCATGCGCGCGCCGGACTCCCAGCAGGCAAGTTAAACCGTCTTCATCAAGAAGCGGTATGCTGATCGCTAGACTCCCAGTGGGCAATTACGCCATCTTCTACCACCATATCTCCCGCTGTACCAAATGCCGCCACAGAGGGCCTGTTCTCCCAGCAGGGCTCCAACCACCACAGCGGAACTGAGTCTGTTGAAACCCCTCCACAGGCCAGAAAGGAAGTGTCTCACTAACATCCAAGAGAAACGCCATCAGGTCCCATTAAAAGCCAAGGCCAATAGGATAAATAGTTGTATATAATGGGCATAGCTGCCCCGCGATGAAAACCAAGTATTACAACTTTACATCATTGGCCAGACCACACATTATAGCTCTTGCGAGCAGGGCCCCTCATTCCTCTTGTTGTAATAATCAGCTTGTCCAGTTGCTATATTGTTACCTTGACTGTTTGTCCATGAACCCCAAATTGAGGAAAGTGCTCTTGCGGAATATGTTGGGCGCTATATAAATAAATATTTTATTATTATTGCTATAACGGTTTATCTGGACTCACTGTGCACAAGGCGAGACATAGCTTAGAGCTAGAGAGAGGGTCCAGAGGAGGAAAGTAAAGTAATTAATGGAATGAGAGCCGCTACAGTACCCTGAAAGATTATCGATATTCAGGTTATTCATATTAGAAAAAGATGACTGAGGGAGATCTAATCACTATATATAAATATATCAGGGTTCTGAGATCACTCCCCATTATCTATTTATCCCCAGGACTGTGACAGTGACGAGGGGACATCACTCTGCATCTGTAGAAAGAAGGTTTTGTATACAGACAAAGTTCTTCACGGTAAGAGCAGTGGGCTATGGAAATCTCTTCCGAGGTGGTGATGGTGAGTCACCATAAATTTTGAATCAAGAGGGCCTGGATGTAACCCTGGAGAGTAAAATGTACAGACCATAGCTACCAGAGAGGGGTCATTGATCAAGAACTAGAACTGCTACACTCATCGGCTGCATTTTCCCGATCACGGTGACAAACCACTGCCCCTTGAGCTATACCTTCAGTATTGTATACCCAACGCCTTCCCATATATGGCCAGAACAAGCCACCCGGGGAGATGACAACCAACCACCCTGCTACCAACCTCCTGAAAAGACAGGGATCATTGTATGTCAGCACATATAGGTATAGGCTCCAGAATGACAAGGGGCAGTACCACAGCGTGGGTATACCAACCACTTCGAAGAGAGTTAAAATCCTGCGACTGCTAATTCCACGACCTTCACTCAACTGGGGAAGCCATGTGGCAGCAGTATACTGATGCCACCCT